>BSBK01010074.1:342500-497500 GCA_027943335.1 Chamaecyparis obtusa
TTATTTTTGTTCGATTTGTTAGTAACCAGTAGCAGATGTCCACTTTTTTTTGTAGAGAAAACACAACGCATTTTCGGTCCACATTGGGAGCCAGAGCACAACACATTTGCAACTATTGGGGGGACAACAGTTAATAGAATTGGACAAAGGTGTGTTATAAATAATGACAAGGCAAAAGACATTTTTATTACTTTTTTGGGGTATATTTTTCAAAATGAATAATAATTTTTCTAGTGTTGGTCGTATTGTGCTTTTTGTAGCACCCCTCTAGGGAACTCAAGAGGACAACTCCAAAAGCTAAACAAAGGTAGATTAATTATTTTTTTTGAAACAAAGAATACATCTAAGATTAAAATTATAATTACATATAACATTAAATCAGATCAATGATACAATTTATGTTAAATGTTACATGAATGTTTTTGATTAAGGAAAACAGGTTTTAAAGGGGCCCTGAAACCCAAACAGTATTAAACATAAAAAGTAATAAGGCAGATAAAGTTCACCAAGAAGCTACATCCAAAACAAAAAAGGTCCAGGCTTAGGCCAACCATGAAACAAACAGTTAAAGCCAGGAAACAGAAAGCAAAAAACCAGTCCAGGCCCAAAAAAACCAGGGGAGCAGCTCAAGCGAACTCTTTGAGGATCTCCGCTACTTGAAATTCTAGCTCAGACGCCTTGTCCGCTGCATCCTTGAGTTCAGCTAGATCCTTGTCAGGTTCCTGCGTGTCTTTCTTCATTGTACTTGACCTTGTTCTCTTCCTCAGCCCTTCCTCTGTGTTTTTATCTTTGTTGTTGCTTGGAGAGTCCTCCTTGTTGCTCCGGTGTTCCTCAAATTTATTTATCAAGACTTTTATATTATCATTTGAGGCTTTGAGTATGCTATGACTCTGCTCAGCTATTTTCTGTAATGTCCCCTCCAAACTCTGCATTCTTTTCTTCACTCCCTCCATGTTACTCTCCATCTCTTTCTTCTCCTCCATAAGTGTAATTTTTTTGCTATTACCCTCCCTCTCCAACAGTCCCACCCAAAATTTTAACTCCTGAATTTCATGGAAAGTCCATTTAGTTGTCCTGTAGTTGTCTATGACACTATTTTTAGCATTATTGAGGACATCCATCTGAGGATGTTCTTTGGTAATGTCACTCAGAATCACAAGGGCGGGGTCAATGATTTCCTCCATTTGAATCTTGCCTTCCTTGTTTTCCTTGACAAGGTTTTTCATCATTTCTCTCTATAATCCCATCCTGACCGAAACCTTGTGAAAGTCTCTCCAAACCACTCTCTTCTCCTTGTCTGTTATCTTGCAATCATACTGGTTAGTCCCTTGGTCATTAGCACCCTGCATATGATCATCCTCTCTACCCTAACCTTCCTCTTCTTCTTCACTCACCTTCTCTTCTTTCCCTTCTTCCTTATTCTCCTCATCCATTTTCCTTCTTTTCCTCTGTTTCCTGCTACAATCTATAACATCTTCCCTGTTCGCAAGCATTTTAATGGTGAATTTTTTCTTCCCCTTCTTATTCTCCTTAGTATCCTCCTCCTCCCCAGAAGTATCTACCTCAGCTTCAACATTATCACCCTCTGTGTCCATTCCTTCCGCTTCCTCATCATAATCTCTGTCGGAGGAGACCTTGATGCAGTGTTTAGGTTCCAGTTTCTCCTTGACCTATTTTTCATTCTTTATCTTCTTTTTCCCTTTTCTGGAATATGGGAAGGCGTCAGCATCCGAATCAGAATGCATGTCTTGGCTCTCCTCAGTGTCAGAAGGAACATACTCTTCTCCCCCCGAGTTGAGCTCTTCATCAGATTCTTCCATGCTACCTTTTCCCGGCTTAATTTATTTTCCTATGGATTTTGCTTTGAAGTACTCATAAATTAACAACAATCCTTCATGAAAAGCAGGATTACCTATAGGTTTCTCCCTATAATCATTTATATTTTCATTGATTGACGAGTAGAGATAAAAGGGAATAGAAATTTTAGTCCCAGACCTGAAATGGTTGAGAAGCACGAAATGGTAGGAGTAGATGTGATCAACCCTCGTGTCTAGAGTAATGTACTTGATTATCGCTCTAAGCATGAACCTCCACAGTGGTTTGATAGATCTCGGCAAGTAGTAAGTCCCAGTTTTCTCAATGGCCTTCTTCTCCGCTTTTCCTTTGGTTAATTCCGCCATAGCCTAACCAGAAATGCGATGATCTTTGTAGAATTTCTTCCCCATGATGGTATGCTAGTCACCACAGAAATGACCTCCTCCATGACATTAAACTCAACCCCATCAATTTTCACACTCCCCTCCTTCCAGTTCTTCACCATTGTTTTGGTTACCGAGGGTTTCCATCCGTGCAGTCTTTCAATGAATGAAGTCACCTCCCCTTTGTTCAAAATCTCCCACACCTTCGATCGTCTCTGCCATTTCTCAACCTCATCTTCGGGTTCCCTTCTATGGCGTTCCCCCACCATTATCCTTCTTTTTCTGCAGACATAGCTTCTGGTCACAGAGCACTTTAAAAAATTGGGCAAAATTTTGGTTTGAAATATTTTCTCGATCCTTGCCTTCACATTTTGAGAAGTACACCCAAAGATAGGCCTTAACGTGCAATGATGATAGTTATCCAGGTGATTCATACTTTGGCTCGTGTTCTCCCACATCATACCATGGCACAAATTCCATAACACATAAAGTTTCATCATTATATTGTGATTTTTCCAAATCTGCCCGGGATTCTTTCACCTTCCATTAATTCCCTGATTTCGAGTGGAATTAATTGCCCCTCCATCCACCTTTTCACTTCATTGTTTCTAACAGCCCAGTTGGCCAACTTGTCAGCAACATGGTTTGCCTCCCTATACTGATGAGCCACGTGGATTCTTTCAAAAGACTTTAGGAACTTGACACTTTCATTAATCAAGGTTGCAGTCGTCCAGGTTGGCCTATTTTTCCCATTGAGGCAATCAATTATGTTTTTTGAGTCACCTTCCAGCCATAGGTTTCTTACTCCAATGTCCATAGCCAGCTTAATTGTTTGGTGAGCAGCAGTCACCTCCGCAACATGGTTGGTTTGCACACCCAAAGGGGCCAAGATAGCCACTATGCCTTTCCCCTATTCATTTCTAATGATACCCCCGCTCCCAGCCTGACCAGGGTTTCCTTTCGCAGCACCATGGAAGTTGGCTTTATGCCATCCCAGCGGAGGAAGAGACCAACAACAATCCTCCCTCTTACTACAATCCTTCTCCATAGTGCTGGTCAACGGGTTATGGCCTTTGATAACAGTGTATTTTTCGACCAGAGCATTAAAACTCTTGTGAAAAACCACCTTAGCATTTGCTTCTTTATCCCTAAAAATTTGGTTGTTCCGCTCCTTCCACACCCCCCAGCAAAAATGAGGAAGATTCCAGGCCCAAAAGTGTTGACTCACATCCCCCACACCCCCACTTTTCCACTATTGGAATAGCTCAATAACGCTATTGGGAGAAACCCATATCTGCTTGAAAAAAGCCAGGAAATAAGACCATATATTCCTTGTGAAATGGCAATGAATGAAAAGATGATCAATACTTTCCAATTGTGTTTTACAAAGAATGCAGTAGTTAGGAATCTGGTGGCCTCTCTTGATAAGGTTGTCCACCGTCAAAATTTTGTTTTGAAGCAATAACCAGAAGAAAATGTTTATTTTGGGGGTTAAGCCAGCATACCAAGCTTTGGCCCAAACAGGGTCAGGACCACACCTCAGCATGGAATCATAGGCCAATGCCACAGTGTAAATGCCATCCTTAGTCGATCCCCAAACAAGCTCATCCTTGCATTGAGACAAGGGACAAAGCCTGATCATGTTCATCACTGGTCTGAGCTCCTGGGAAATCTCAGTCAAATTCACCCAGTTCTCATTAGCCCTATAGTCTCTCACTCTGTGTCCAAATCTTTCCATGCACAGCATTGCCCATCTATTATACTGATCAAAGTTCCATAAAGGCCCCACACCAAGCCAATCTTCAAGCCAAAAGTTGATATCTTTGCCATTACCAAGTTTCCATTTTGCCTTCTCAAAAGCTAAATCCTTTTTTTTTATAATGCCATTCCAGATTGTCGAACCCTTGGGTTCCTCATTTCTGCTGATAAACTACTTTAGGTTTTTGTTGGCCACATACTTATTTTCCAAAATGTCCCTCCATTTGCCTTTAGAAGTGAATATCCTCCAAATCTGTTTAGCTTGCAGAGCCTTGTTGAGCTGCTTCAAGTTCCTAATCCCCAAACCACCATGTTTTTTGGGCTTATAGATGTTATCCCAGGCCACAAGAGGATACTTCTTATTACCTTTCGGACCAGCCCACAGAAACTTATTCTGGATAGTTTCTAAAGTAGCCGCCACTTTTGAAGGAATAGAAAAAAGGCTAAGAGCATAATAGGCAAGTTCTGAAGTGTAGACTTGATCAGAAGCACTTTTCCAGCCTGGCTCAGGATGATACCCTTCCAGCCAGCCAACTTTCTATAGAACCTATCAATTAGGTTGTTCCAAAATTGGTCATCAGGCCTTGTCCCCATAGGGAGACCCAAATAGGTGGACGGAAGGGTCCCAATACCACAGCCCAATATATTAGCCATTTTCCTCTATCTTCCCTCCAGAGTGTTGACAAAAAAGACCAAGCTCTTATTCCAATTAATGAGCTGACCCGTAGCATTAGAATAAGAGTTAAGAATGTTCTTCACATGTCTAGCTTCCTTAACCGAGGCCTCTCCCCCAAGGATGGTGTCATCCACAAATTGTTGATGATTGAAGATCAGGGGTCCTGATGAGGGTTTCAAACCAACTAATTCACCTCTGCTCCTTTTATCAAGGATCACTCTACCCAAGCATTCAGCTAGAATAATAAAGAGAATGGGAGAGAGGGGGTCCCCTTGCCTCAGTCCTCTGGAGGATTTAAAGAAATCCGTGGGGGAACCATTGATCATAACCGCAAAGGTGGGAGTGGAGATCAGTTGAGAAATAATTTTCCAAATGTTGTCATTAAAACTAAAACTATGCAAAACCTAATCTAGGAACACCCAATCCACCCTGTCATAGGCCTTAGACAAATCAAGCTTGAGCAAAAAGCCATCCTTTTTTCCTTCCTCTAAAGAGTGAATAATCTCATGAACAACAATAATAGAGTCCAGGATTTGTCAGCCTGGGACAAAGCCCGATTGTTGCGGGGAAATTATTTCCGGAAGGATTTTTAACATTCTTGTAGTTAACACTTTAGAAAAGATCTTGTAAAGAGAATTGCAAAGGCTAATAGGCCTAAAAGAGTCAAAAGAATCCACACCTGGGACTTTAGGAATGAGAGCCAAGAAGGTGGCATTAATCTCTTTGAGCAGACTCTTGGCACCAAAGAATTCTTGCACAGCTTTAACAAGATCCTCTTTAAGAATGTCCAAGTACATCTGAAAGAAGAACGTAGGGAATCCATCCAGGCTAGGGGCTTTTTCTGCAGGCAAAGAGAAGACCGCCACCTTGATTTCCTCCATCTCAGGAATTTCTATGAGTGCTTTGTTCTAACTAGAATTAATGACTCTAGGGATGGTATTGAGAATACTCCTCTAATCCTCAATCCCTAGATTAGTCTCTTTAGAGAGAAAGGAAGAGAAAAAATTGATAGCTTCCTGAGCTATCTCCTTATCATCTTTTATGGACACATCCCCCTTTTTGATAAGACTGATTCTATTAGCAGCTCTATGCTTCATAGTAGAGAGGTGAAAGAATCTTGAGTTTTTGTCCCCTTCCTTAAGCCACACAGATCTGGATCACTACCTCCAGAACATTTCCTCCTTGCTGACAATGTTGTGAAGATCAGCCAGATGACCTTTTCAACTTTCATTCTTTCCTCATCATATCCCTCATTTTGAATCTCCTCCTAAACCCCAATCAGATCCTCCTTTATCCTATCCTTTATCTGAAAAATATCACCAAAATCCTTTTTGTTCCACTTTCTGATTTCTATTTTAATATTTTTAAGTTTCTTAGCCACTTTGTACATAGCAGTTCCTTCCACATAAATGCTCCACTAGTCCTTTATTCTTTCAAACAGACCCAGATGAGTTGTCCACATCTTCTCAAATCTGAACGGGAAGGCCTTTTTCCTATTGCAGCTCTCAAGAGTGAGAGTTATCGGGGAATGATCCGAGCCAAGTCTAACCATAGAGGAGAGTTTCCAATGGTAAGAGGTCATCCAGTCCATAGTGATCAAAGCTCTATCTAGCCTAACCTTAATACACTCTGATCCATTTCTTCTATTCGACCAAGTAAACTTACCTCCCTCCAAATCCACATCCAGGAGAGCGAGGTCATTGATGAAATCCACCAGATGTTGTCTTCTCTCCAAGTTCGGGGGGAGCCCACCAAACTTCTCTAAAGCCTTCAGAGGAGTGTTGAAGTCTCCCATTATGACACCCTTAGAACCACCCATCAAGGGCATCAAGTTGCAAATTTTATTCCAGAAGTGCTTTCTACCATTTTTAGTGTTAGGGGTGTGGATGTTCATCACAAACCAGCTTTCCTGGTCCTTAGTGTTGATAAAATGGATAAGCAATATGTTTCCTTCATCAAAAATAATATCCACCTTTAAACTATCCTTCCAAATCACTAACAACCCACCAGAAGCTCCCGAAGAGTTAGTGGCAGCTGACTTCATACCTTTGCTAAAAAGAATACACTCAGTCTTCTCCTTCTTCATCTTAGTTTCCTGAATCAAAAAAATTTCCGATCTATGATCCCTAATCATATTCCTAACGACCTCCTACTTGTGGATTCCATTGATTCCATGAATATTCCAAGATATGATCTTCATCTTTTCTTCTGGGGGTATGTATCCTGGATGGTTTTTTGAGTCCCATCCGCTATGTTTCTTCTTGTTTCTTCCTTTCTGGTTTGAAGTTTTCTCCACCTTCCTAGAGAGCTTAATTTACCCCCCATGTCAGCTTTAGCCCTGCTTCTTGTAGCTACCGGAGACACCGGCGATGGGTCCCTACTGTTCTTCTTTTTCTTAACAGATATCCAAGGACTAGCATTCTCATCTTTGCAACTCTCAAAAAGAGCCTCCATTTTGGATATTTGCCTTGGGGATGAGGAGGTGACCAGATCAATGATTCTGTTGACCTTGCTAGGTGAGATAAACACACTTTTTCTTAATATAAACTCCTATGAGAGGGAATGGCCCCTGACCTCCACAGTCCCTGCCATTTCCTAGAAATCTGGGACAAATGAATCCTCTATTATTTCCTCCAAGACCAGCTCCCCTTCCTCAGGTATGGTACTATTTTCTTTTTCTCCCTCCTCAACATCAGAAGCTTGTAGAACATGGCCATTTTCCATATTTGCATTATCCCTCTTTTTCCCATCCTTGTGGGGCTCAGGCTGAACCCTGTTATCAGGGTTCTCCTTTCTCTCCTGGCTACTATGATCTAGAGGAAACACAGAAAGGTCCTCCAGTTTATCTCCTTGGGGATTCAACTCTTTAGCATTCCCCTCCAAGTCTTTCTCTAGGACAGGGGGGATTCAATAGGGTTCTTAGGTTTTTCCTTTTGAGGATCCAACCCTTGATCATTTCCCTCCAAAGCTTTCTCCTTCCACACCTTCCTAGATCCATCCTCTTTATTCGGGCCTTTTTGCGGCTTCTGGGTCTCTTTCTTTCTTCCATGCTTGATATGGGCCTTACGAGCTTTTTCCTTTTCTAAGAATATTGGGCACAATTTTGCCTTGTGACCCACCTTTTTACAGTGGAAACAAGTGAATGGTACATTTTCATAGTCGATCAGTTGCACTCTCCTTACCAGTCTAGATTGAAACTCTATCACTTCAGGCATATCCTGTCCTTCAAAAACCCTCACGCATATTCTTGCATATGTAAGACTTTTTTTGGTAGCAGTGACAGGATCAATGGATAGCAACTCACCAAAAGAAGTAGCTATGCCGTTAAAAACATCCTCATGCCAATATTCCAGAGGAAGTTCTGGGAGCCTAATCCAGACTGGGGCTTGGGTTAAGAAGTCATTATTTAGATCTAGATTTGACGTCCATTTTTGGAGAATAAGGGTGGATCTCCCCATCGACTAGTTACCCCCACAAATTATCTTAGAGTAGTCTTCAGAGCAAGAGAACACAAAAGACATGAAGCCTTTGGCCATGGCGGTGACCTCAACCTGACCTTTTAAATCCCATTTTTTCTTTGTAAAAGCTCTTACCAGATCTATATTCAGTCTTGTGCCTATGAACTTGCCAACAAGTGTTGCCACCATGCTTTGTATGTTGTGATCAATGAGCTCTGAAGGCACCTCCAAAGAAAAAGTTCCTTTCTCTTTATTGGAAATGTTTTTGATCCTAGGAAAAGAGGACTTACCCGAGGGTTTGACTCCAAACAAATTCGACCAGCAACCCAAAGGGCATTGAACTTCTCCAAAAAGAGAGCATAACATATCATCGAGATCCGGTTGCAAAACCCTTGGGTCCCCATCATCTGTCACATCTTTCTTTCCAGCATCCTTCTCCTGCATCAGGCCCGCATCCTGATCAGTATGTCCCTTCTCTGCATGATTCCCGCTCGAATTCCCATTCAAAATTTTTCCCTCCACACCACTCCCTCCACTTCTCTGCATGATTACTATGAATGTTATTGAGTTTTACATGAATGTTGATCATCAAACGGATAGCAAGTTCCTCTTAGGTTCCCCGATGTCACTACTAGAAACACATTACATACATAACTAAGGCCATCATGAAACCATTAACAAGTTTACAATATGAATGAATTTATTTAAATGTTACAATGAGATAACATATAATCACATGATCAAATCAAGGACAAGCATCCTTATGCACTTCTTCCATTTCATCACAAGTAATCATAGATACATTTGTTTACATATACAAATTACAAGTAAACACTGAAATACATTTACATACTCATTTTACATTTATCTCCTCAATGAGGTTACAATACTACATCAATACATCAATATGCTCAAATGCATCATCACATGCTTAGGAATGTACACATCATGATACACTAAATGATAATAATATTTATGCCAACAAGAATTAAATGCTCAATGAGAAACATAGTGAAGAAGCATGATCATCGACCAAGGCTCTCAAACAACTCTGAAAAAATACTCGATGGGTAAAAGATTTGAGTTGAGAAGGGTTCTTATGTTTTTTACATGAAGTAATTTGACCTTGTCTTTTTAATTTCATATTTATTATAATAGTTTTCACAAAATGTGAGGGTTGTGCCTAAAGGTGACATAGATACTTCTTTCCAATTCCCATTCAGGTCATTTTTTTTATCCTCGCCACATGAACTGATATATGACCCATAAGGACCCCAAAAGTGGTCTAATTTCTCATAACCCCTCCAAAAAGCATGCAAATATCCCCTTTGACCAAAGGACTCACAAAACATGGCTCATGCATTTATCATTATTTTTGTATTTAAAATAAATATTAATTAAGTGTTTTATTTATGAACACTTAATGAATATTTTATAATTTAGGGCCCATGCAAAAATAAAGCCTAACCTCAAACACCTAGTCTGCATATAGCCCTTTTTAGATATTAAATATTTCCTTGATTTATAAATGAATTAAATAATAAACATATTTAGTAAAGTGCCTATTAATTTTACTTTAATAAATATTTTTATTATTTAATTATTTTAATGCATAAATTTAAATAAAATGATATTGATATATCACTTTATTAAAATTTATGTATTATTAAAAATAAATCAAAAGGAAAAATATAAAGGCAAAAAAGCCTATGCGAATATATTAGGGTAAAAACCCTAATAACAAAACTCAACCCACTTTCATTTCATTTGCTCATTTTGACTTTTTGAGCATCGCCAAGGGTTAGGGTTTGATAGAGCTTTTCTTAAGGGTTTCCATGAAGCTTCATTTGTAGGCCATGGCTCTACCGGAAAGTTTTTGCTCTTGTGCTCGAACTCTTTAAACATATTGGGCATTTTTTTTTTCATTTTTCTGTGCATTTCATATCTTTGTTACTCCTAGTTTAAGATTTTTGAAATCTTTCTATAGGTTCAACTAATAAGTTTTCATTTATTTCTTCGAGTTTCTTTTTTCGTAAATGAAAACATTAAGCAAGAACCCTATTTTCCTATATATTCTAATGAAGAATCATGGCTAGAAATCTTAGACATGTGCTTTGATGTTGGTGATATCCATGTAAACTATCACTTTCCTTGCATATTTCTGCATTTCCTTGTGTTAACTACAACTTCATCTCTGCAATTGTGAGTATATCTTTCGGAGAAAATGGAAAAACTACTTGTGGGTTGTCATGCCCAAAATTTTACTAACGGAACACATGACACAACCAACAATTCTTTTTTCAATTTATCATATAATTAATGCACAACATACACCCCACTTGAACATGGTGAAATAATTATAGGCATCATATGATCTATGAGAGTGAAACAAGCACATTGATCATCCCTTGAACGCAAGAGAAGGAAATGACGGGAGCACGGTCAACATCCCACACACAACCTAGAAGGAATATCTTGGTAAGAATTTTTTTTGTCTAAGTTATTCTCACAAGTATCTAGTAAACAAGGGAATATGTTTATCCTCATGGGGTTGCAAACACCGCAATAACTTATCAACTACACATGTGTAACACCATAGTCCCACAATGTCAAACTCATCTATATGTGTGTATGCATACCTATTTATTCATGAATAACTCTTATTTACTTAAATACTTGTTTATTATGTAATGATAATTAATGAATATATTAATTCATTTAAATATTTACATCATTAATCTAATTATTCTAGAAAGGTAAATTTCAAAGAATATTTTTTTTCAATAATACTAATAAAATCTAAACTTTCTTTTCTAGGGGGTCACATAGACTGCTTTGGCCTTGTGGACATTATTAAAATAATTCATTCATTCATTTCTTTTTCTTTAAATATAACCAATTTATATTTTAGTCATTACGACACTCTTATAAGAGAAGTTTCTCTTACGTTTTATGATTTCAAACAATTATATCCCCCTTTCTATGGATTTTAACAAGATCACTAAGTAAAAAGGTTTGTTTATTATTATATTTTCAGCTTTAATTATGAGAGACAATAAATTATAAAAAAGGAACATTCTAAGTTGAGGCCTATTTTCTACCAGCTAAATATGGGCACTAACTATGGTTTCTATTTTTATTAAGTTTTAATTATCAAAATCACCAAATCTAAATTAGTGTATCCTTAAATTTAGGGATCTCATTTTGACCAAATTTAATACTTTATATTATTTATATATATGTTTCTATATATATGATTTTAGTATTAATAGTCTACATATCATAATAAAACTATTCCTATTAACTTCTCATGAAATATTGATATTAACATAATCATAAATATCATCACTTTCATTCCCAAATTATAAATAGCATTAAAAATCTCTAAATTTATTATTAATAAAATCTCAAGTTATAATAATAAATAAAAATTGAAGAACTATTAGATTGTCATTTTATTAGTACTTGTCGGTAGGCTAAGTACTATTGTATCCGTTTTTGAGTTTTTTTATGTTAACTAGTGATTAAATGAACTCTTCTACACCAATGAAAATAATTCTTTTTTATATTTCATTATAAGTTTTTCATTTGTAAAATATAGATGCAAATTATTTAACTTTATAATATCTAGAAATTAATTTTTGATCATCTCATTGGATGAATGCATTTGAAGTCTTATTACACGAGTGAACCAATTAAAATTTACTACGTTTGTTATTTATTGTCCTTCCACTTATTTCATTTAATTTTCTTATTTTTTATGTGAAGTTATCTTGGAATCTTCTTTTTTTAGGAATATTAATGGATGCAATAAATCAGTGATAGATTAAAATAAGTTGATTAAATTTTGTAATTTGTATATTTTTATAATTTATTCTAAAATTTATTTCAAAATATTGAATAAATTATTTATTTATTGAATTAGTATGCTACAATATTCCTAATATGGAGTAAGTTACTTATAATTAGTTAGCTTTTTTAATTCATTTTGACATTATTAAAAGTTTATAATGTATCATATTGATATATTAAAACTATTATAACTATTTGATACTATTGCTCATTTAATAACATCAGATTTCCACAATCCATTAGTATGCAAAGTAAAATTCTGGATTCGATTGTGTATGTGTTTTTGGCATCAATGTTTCGGATCACACTTTGTGATCCATCATCAGGATGAGAAAGAGCAAGGATGAAAAGTAAAAATGATGGATCACAGAGTGTGATCTGAAACGTTGATGCCAAAAACACATACACAATCGAATCTAGAATTTTACTTTGCATACTATTGCTCATATTATATATACAATAATATTAATCATATGTAATAAAAAATATATATCAATAAAATAAAATTAGCACTATTGTTATATTTACAAATAAAATTAAGATTAAGGTTTAAATTAATTATAATTTGCAATCAATAATTATCTATATAATTATAATTCAAAAAATTATTTATTACTACAATTATTATTATATAAAATATTATAATTATATAATTAATTAAAATATCTTATATATTATAATAAATTTATTATATTATATCTTATAAATTTATATATTATAATAAAATATGGAGTGCTTTGTAGAATATGGTCCCGAAAATCTAATCGACCTTTCGCTGGACGAATGTAAATATCCCAATAAGGAGAAAATAGGACCCTCTGCTGAAGATAAAGAGAGTCTAGGAAAATAATCAAGAAAACCTTTTATAAATAAGTCTCGTGTCAATTTTATTAAAGCACCTGATTATAAGTAATCTTCTGAATTTTGGTAATAGATCTTTTTAATCCCTATTGGTCTAGGGAAAGCTAATACTTAACAATTAAAGTTTAATTTTTTTTCACATAGTATCTTATTGACTCCAATTTACAAATAGATTAAGCAAGGCTAATACACTAGTATACCATATTCTTAATGCTAATAATCTATGTTATTGTCTTATAGCTTTCCCTATAATCAGATGAGAATGTATAGCATGTATCATTCTATAACATCTAAGACAGGTATGTCTCAATAAGTAATAAATACTTAATTAAGATTTAAGTTGGACTATCTAATCGCTCCTCCTTGCTTGCCCTCTTTAAATTATGGGTTGATCATGAAACACTGACAGCGCTATCCCAATTGGTTGTTTCAAGATAAGTGTTAACAATTAATAAAAGGCATATGAATTAGGTAGCCTAAAATTGCTATCTGGATCATCATTCGAGGGTACATCTCATGATGAATTGTGTTTTTATGTCTGCTAAAACTTTAGGGTTGATCATGTTTTTATGAAGTTCATATTTCTTCTCTAGGCCTACTTCACTTTCTAATTATAGATGCAATTTCTAAGATAACCTGACACCTTTCAGCTTACCCACACTTACATTACTGAATATACTTAACAGATCTCATATAGTTTTAAGGGTTATAGGACTATATTTTATTTATTGATAAACTAAGTTTAGCACGGATGAATATGGTTAGCTATGTCTAGAATCTCTTTAGACTAGTATATGGATATCGCTGCAAAGAAATGTCTTAGAAATTCTTAGTGCTGAGATAAGCTTTATAGACAACTAAATGATCACATCTTTTAAGATAATGGATAAGGCTATTAATTTCATCAAATTTATATAAGTCTTGAGCATAAGCTTATATATTAGCTTTGTCTAAAAGGGATATGATCCCAGGAATATATGGCAATTGGATCCTATCAACAGCCCGCACTTAGTAATACAGGTAACAAAGATTTTAGTAAGGTTAAAATGATGATATACATATGTCACTTGCATTAATAATTAGAGGTATGACTATGTTGTGTCTAATAGATTTACTTGCTTGTTTTCAGATGATTCCCCGCATCCAGAATCTGTTTGCTAAGAATGGCTTATCTAACTAAATAGTTTCTTCATGCTTAACTGGTAGCTTTCATTATATTAATGCTTATGGTTAGGAGGATGGTATTACTTTTGCATAATTTATTTAGTCTTGACTATTTAAATAAGCTAAGAACTTAATCGTATATAGCTATATTTTCTAAAATATGAATCTACGAGTCATGAAACATGTTTTAAATAAACATAGTTTTTATCACTTCATTTTAGTTCATAATTGGATTAGAGATTTTATTTTGCTCAATATGCCAAAAATGAAGTGCATAAGGTGATCCTGTAATAACCGTCACCTTATAATTTCAAGAGTAGCAAATTGATATAAAGATGGTATCCCTTGAAACAATGGAGATTCAAAGGCACTGGTAGATCTTAACGTTAGTGTATAGACTATTAGTGAAATATCCTTCTAGGGGAAGTTAGGGTCTCATAGAAGCATAGGTAATAAGGGAATGAGTTTTTCCCTTTACTAAACATATCTCTCAGTAATCAGGCTATTCTTTTTTACTGATTGAACACTTCTTATTTTAAAAAAAATGCACTAGGTTTTAAGTCACAAATTAGTGGTATGTGCTACACTTTATGATAGCAACAATATCAAGTTTGAAGTATCAAATATATATAACTTCTGAGTTAGTAGGAATCTTCTTTTCTAACTACATAACAGGCGTATTTTTGGCGCATAGTATTTGTTTGTATACAGGATAGCAAAGACAAAGGAATCAAAGAATACAAGTGTAGACACCTAAAAACCTTTTATAAAATAAAGTATTTTTATTTTCTGAAAAACTTCTGATGACATCATCATTAATTAATTAATTAATTAATTTTTATGCCATTAAATCCCTTTATCTTAATTAAAAATATTTAATTAAGAAATCCCTCCAAAAAATGTTTAAATCTTATTTAAACATTATCTCCTTATTTATTAATTATTTAATTAATAAATTGACCAAAAATCTTAAAATAAATAATTTATTTATTTTTTGCACAAAACTTGGCCAATTTCCTTAAGACCACTAACCTCTTCTAGAATCTTCTAATCCTTCTTTAATTTCGATTAAAGGCTAATCCCATCATTTCCTAACCCTAATCCCAACTCAAAATATTTAATTAAGATTAAATATTTAATCCTCATATTTATTAAATTTATTTTTAATAAATATTCTCAAAACTAAACCATGGAAATAAGTAAATCTTTATCTATTTCCTAAAATCCATATTTATCCTAAGGAAGTTCCAGACTCTTCTAGAAAGTCTTTAATCCTAATCCCCCCTAATCCTATCACATTCCCTAACCAAGGTTAGCAAACTCCTAAGCTTAACCCAAAGTCAACAAACTTCTAGAAACTTCTCTTACATGCATTAAATGCATTTAAGGCCTCCTTATCCCTCTTACATGCATTTATGATGCATTTAAGAAGCCCCTCACCCCTTTCTTACACCCTTTAACCTTAGGCACATTTCCCAAATTGTGCACATCCCTTCCATCTTTCAACCCAATGCCCTTGTGACACTTGTCACAAGGAGGTGGCCCTGAACTAGCACAATCCATGTGCTCCCCTTTGAATGAATCTTGGCCTCTCTTAAGGATTTTGATCTTGGCCACTCATTCTTCCTTCCCAAATCTTATAAATGCTCCTCCTTCCAAGAGCAAATTCATTAGCTTAGTCTTTCATCTTCAATGCATTGTTATCATGCTCTTTTACTTCTAGCTTTAACTTAATCAATACTAATTGTTAGTTTTTCATCATTTTCAAGCTTTCTTAAAACACATCATAGCATAGTAATAATGGATTAACATAGTTTATTTTATTGTTTTGCATAGCATACCATCATCATCACATCTCTATTTGGTTAATAACAATCTTAGCATAAGCATCATGTAGCTCAAATCTCCATTAAAGCAATTTATTTGAGTTCTTGAAGCCTTAAGGGCAATTTTGGGTGTTCTACCCATTATTGTGCCATTTTTGGGGTTTTCATGGGTCTCAAATCATCTTAGAAAGCATTACAGTATGCTCCAAGTGCTTAGAGAGCACATCCACATCCCCTTAAGCAAGAGAAAATCAAATAGTGCTTGGGTGCACCTGTTTAAGCTCAATCTGAGGTGGCTTAGCTTAGAGTTTTCTTTGTTTTGGATTGATTTCATGCTAGGTTAAAATCTAAAGTTTGTTTGGCTTGAGTCTTTTCAAAACAGGTATCCTCAAAAGCCTTGTCCACATTCTGGCACGCCCGATGGGACCCACTTCACAGGTTCTTTGCAAACATTCTGATGGATTTTGGAGTGTTTTCAAATTTTTCAAGCTTATAGGTGGACGGAGCACTTCGAATTCTTCTTCCTCTTCTTGTCTTTATTCTTCTTCTATTTTGTCTACTTCTTCTTCTTCTTCTTCTTGCGGGATCTTGGCCATTTTTTCTCAAAAAAATCTATAAGGAAGCAAAATCATACACACCTTGTTTTAGTGCTTAAAATGAACCCTCAAATCATTCTTGAATGCGTTAAGGACTAAAATTTGCAAAATTTGTTCTAACAAACAAGAAAAATCAATCAAAACATTTGCATCCTTGCAACATCAAGGTTTTAGATGCATTCATGCAAAAATTAGGAATATTTCAAGTTTTGGGTACTTAAAAAAAAAAGAGAACCTCAAATTTGCATCTCATTTCTAAAAACATTCAAAATCAATCCTAAAAGTGCATGCAAAAGTTTCTAAAATCAATCCTAAGAACTTTGTTTTTATTGAAAACTAACTTCATTTTGCAAAAATCTTGAATGCCTTCTTTCTCAAATTTCACGAATCAAACTAAATCTAGGAAACTTTGTTTTGAAGTCTAAAATGGAGCCAACAAATCTTGAATGAAACTAAGGGAAATAACTTAAGTCCTAAAGCCTCATTATCATTTTGAAAATAAAAAAAAATCTTGAATGATCTAAATTGGAAAGAAAAGCATCCCTATTCCTTCTTCTTTGAATTTCAATTCAAACAAACTCAATCTTGAATGATCTAAGGATAAAACAAAGCTCTTTTCAAAGTTCTAAATCAACACAACAATCTCAATCTTGAATGATCAAAGAAAGAACTTGCAATCGCTCAAATCATTTACTTTTTGGAGAAAGAACAAAACAAACCTTAAACACTTGTGTCTTCAATTTCAAAGTTCAAATCACACTTAATTCAATTTGGGAAAAGAACAACTTGCTTGATGTGCATCTAGGAGCTTTATCTTTTTGCAAATCCTTGTTAAAGTAAGAAATGTAGGACATTTGAACTTGGACAAGTTCACTTGTTTTACTTTTAGCGAGGCCTGTTTGGGGAGAAAAGCGCTTCCTCCTCAGAGAATGACCTCAAACCGGTATCCCCCCCAACCGGTATATAAATAAAGTGAAGGAAAAAGTACTCACTTATATCTCCTAATCCACTGGCATTTTGTGCCAAATGCAAATGTCTGGGGATGGTAAATATTCCTCCCCCAGCATTGTTGGCTAGGCTCTTAAGTGAGTCACGAGCGGTCAGCATAACCGGGTATGGAGACTCCACGAAACTATTAAAAACCTGATAAAATAGAGGCTACCCTATCTACATCTGAAAGTATCAAAATCCTTGTGCAAGGACCAATTCCAAGGGGTTTACCGGGTCACCTCAAGATTACTCACCATTTGTATTCCCTTCTAGGGGGTACCAAGTTGTGGGCAAGCGATTTTGATACTCACCTTCCTTAGGTAGATCTGCTTGAAGTACTTGACAGTCAAAAACTTCATGAAAACATTGTTGAAACATACACTTTCAAAGCTTTATCAAAGTCAGTTATCCTGTTTGTATCCCACAAGATTGCTTTGTCCCTTGTGGAGATTGCTTATCTGAAAATCTTTGTTGAAATCTATCCTTTGCCATTTGAAAAACATCGAACTGATCTACAACTTGGTTCACGATACTCAGAATAGCCATGTCAGTCCAAATCCTCCCAAAATCTAGAAAATGTCCAAAGCTTTCAGAATCTCAAATCATGGTCTTCAAGTCATATTCAATCCAGTCTTGTCATCCTTTCCTCCTATCCTAGGTTAGCAGAGTCATCTTGGTCATCCCCCATTTCCCTATCTGTCTTCCTCTAGAGTCAGTCTTCTTCCAATCTTAAGCCAAATCCAATCCTAGTCTGATCCTATCAGTCATCCCAATCTGAGTCTTAGTCTTCCAATCCATCTTCATCCTTCATTCCTATCTGACTCATCCACAAGTCAGCATGTCTCAAAACTATTATGATGAGTTTGGTTATTATGTCTTTCCCCTCAATCCATCCTATCCCAAAGATGATGAAAGCCTTGTAGATCACGATGCATATTTTGAAAATCTTAGCAAGTTTGCTCCAAACATCCCCCAACATCCAATCATTCCTCCAAAATATCCTATCATGCCTTCATGCTTATCCACTAGCACTCCCTTTCATGTCCTCAGCAAGGCAAATCCATTATCTTATCCATCCACAACTTATCCCTATCTTAAACCTACACATCCTCCATATGCATCCTTCATACCTCCATCTCCTGCTATGGTCATATCGCAATCACCACCATCCCCTCGAAACACTTCACGCTACTTCCCTTATCTAAAACCTCCATCCACTTATCCTCCAAAACCCTTTCAAAACCAAAAACCAAGTCTTCCAATCCTTTTTCCCAATCCACCATCCTATCTCAACCCACCATCCTCCATTCAAACCCATGTTTCCACAAATCCCTTCCCACAAAAAGAATGCACCCTTCAATCTGCTTCATATCCTATACCTCAATCCATCATTCCTACCTCATCCAATAGTCCATCAAGTTCACAAGCTTCCTCTAAACCTACCTATATGAACTATCCAAACCCACCATCCTCCAGCTCCTCGTTTGCACCATCATCCCCTCAAGTAGGTTCCCCTTCTTCCAACCCATCATTGTGTGAGGACTATCCTAGCTCTCCATCTCCTCCATCTTCTAATCCTTTTTCACCACGAAAGTCTCCAAGGAGTTTCACAAGGAAGCCAACAACAAATCCCACTCCTAGAGTTGAAGCGCCAAGCCATCTCAAAACTTCATGCGAAGCCATCATTGATGGGGCCCATTCATCACTCCCATCTATCATCTATCTTCCGTACATTGATCCTCTTCCATCTCCTAGCATCATTGAGTCCCTTCCATCTGAATTTTTCATCCAATCCCCACCAACATCACCTCCTCCTACTATTATCCAAAGCATATCTAATGAGCCTCATGAGTTCACCCCTCTTCCTACCATCACAATTGCAGAACCTTCCATCCTTTCATCCATACCATCTGAAGAGTTCTTCCTTCTTCTAGACATCACAGCTACATAATCTCCCATCCTTCCATCCACTCCCTTTGAAGAGTCCATCCATACATCCCCCAACACTCTATCCACACAAATCCTATCATGTAAAGATCTTGTCCAAAAGTATGTTGAAATACTCGCAGAAGAAAATCAAGATCCAATCCCTTCACTTCCCCCATCACATGTCCTATTGCTTCCATCACCCCCAATCCAAAATCCTACAATCCCAATTCCTCCAATCCAAGATCCTATCATCCCAGTTTCTCCATCTGAAGATCCATTACTATCCCCCAATCCCAGTCAAAATCCCACCATCCTATCCTCTCCTCTTGAGGATCTTCCAATCCAAACTGTCCCACTGCCATCACTCTATCCACTTGGACCACTTACATTTGTCAAAGGCAGTCCACTTGAAGCAGAAGAAATCAGTTTCATATCTTCCATCAAGGAACCTGAAACTAGATGTTTATCATATTCCCCAAGTCAAAAATATCCTTGTTTGGATAAAATGCTCAAGAAATGGAATTATCAAGGCAAAGGCCTAGCCTCTCATGAATAAGGAAATATGGAGCCCATTCAAGACAAGAAACATCCAAAATCATGTGGTATTGGTCACACATAAGAAGAAGGCACTTCCTCCAAAAAGGTTGGTACAACTATAGCTAAATTCAAGCATCCTTCCAAACCCACCATCACATCTTCCAAAGCATACAATGCTATTCCTCCTCCTCCATCGTTACAACCAAAGATAACCTATCACATTCCTCCTTCATCCTCCAAATCCATTTTGGGTCCCTATGTCCCAAAATCTTCCAGCACATATCCTCTACATACCCAATCCATTTTGGGACCCTACATCCCAAAATATCATCCCCCATCTTATCCTACTCAGTCTTTCATCCAAAATCCAAGCATCCCTAGTTGAGATCAACAAAGGCACATGCCCATATCTCCTATCTGCCAATCTCCTTCCATCTCTTTATCCTGCACATCTCCTCATCTATATTCCAATGCTCCTTGCAATTTGGATGCCATATCCAAGATATATGAAGGGAAATATCCACAAAAATCCAAAGATTGTCATGTCCAGTCTAAACGACATGCTCAACCCGAGAAAAATCCAATCAAGCAATCCAAAGCATCCCAATGGATGCAAAGGCCCAGCAAAGCACAAGAAAAATTTACTACATGGCCACTAAGGCTCAACAAAGCAAAAGAAAAAGCTGATGCATACCAATGGCCATAAAGGCCCATCAAAGCTAAAGCAAAAATGATGTGGATCCCAAAGCAAAAAGATGTAATGCATCTAAAAGAAATATCCACAATGGCATCCAAAGTTGCTAATCCCCCAGCTACTCAGTCTTCTCCTCCATCTCCTAAATCTATTTTGGGTCCCAAAGATCTGAAATCTCTTAGCGTAAATCCTCCATCACATCCACCTCTATCTTCCACGTCCTATCCACTTCATCCACCTTCCCCACAACATGTGCCAATGTTGGTCCTGATGACATCCCCCTATCATGATCACTTTCCATCTTTCCATCCAAACAATTTCTACCACCATATCTCCCATCTACCCCATCTTATCCATGCCTTTGCATAATCCCTCCATCCCAATAAAGTTGTACCAACATCTTGAGAAATTGAAAAGGCAGCAACAAATCAGAAAATGTCAGCAACAAATTAGAACATCAGTGAAGAAAGATAGTAACACATCAGAAATATCAAAAGGTCAGCATCTAGTCAACAAAAAATTAGAAAATCCATAAAAATTGGAAAAAATCAAGAGAAAAGTATCAAAAAAAGAAAAGAGAAAAACATTCATCCTATGGTGAAAACTTGGCAATTCAAGCACCTTGGACAAGTACCATGATGAAAACTTGGCAAACAGGTGTCATGCATAGGCCCTCCCCCCATTTCCTTTCTGCAGTTGGGGGCCATTCCCTTCTATCACCTCTTATCCAACATCTCCTCCATCCCATTTGTCTCTCACCTCCTTCATCCTCCTTTGGATCTTGATGACAAAACAAAGACTACCAGGTATACATGCTTTTGGGCACTTTCTTGGCATCCATCACACTTTTTAGCTACATATCCTCTATCCAATCCATTCATCCTATCTTCCATCTACCTTCATCACCCTCTTATCGGCATATCTTCTATCGAATCATACCCCATCCTACTACCTCTGAATGAATGAACTATCCTAAGTAGGGGGCATCTTATTCCTTGGTGACATATTCCTTGGAGACTATCTTTCATCCAAAATCTTTCCATCTCCCCAAATCCCAAGCATTCCTCTATCCAGATCCCTGAGCGTTTCCTCTAGCATTCCATCTTCCAATCCTTAAGCAAATCTACCATCCAATCTCCCCAAGCATTCCTCTTTCCAAATCCTCAAGCAAATCTGCCATCCAATCTCCCCAAATCTTCCACTATCTAATCCTCAAGCGTTCTTCCATCCAAATCCAAATCTTCCTCCATCCAAATCTCCTAGCAATTCCATCATCCTCATCCTAAGCATTTCCTCCATCTTTCCATCACCTGGTATCTTCCCTTGTCATTGGTATCTAGCTATAGGCTAACCTCATTGCAATCCAATGCCATTCATTCATATCCAACTATTCCTAGCAATCTTCCAACATCCTCCAATCCTCTCCACATCCTCTAGCTATCCAAAATCCAATATCCAAGATCAAGCCAACCGACCAAATCACAACCTTAGTCTTGTAGCAAGCCTTGATCTCAATCCAATCATCATTGTTGGGATATGTCCTTCCCAAATCTGTGTCATTTCAGGACACATCTACTGTCAGTCCATCTTGGCTTTTTTAGCCCAACTGGGGCATTGTCTTGCATATCTTTGAATTTTCAGCTTCACCCCCAGGTTCTTTATACATCCTAATCCTGAGCTTCTGTACATACCTATTGTAAATATCCTCACGTCTTGTTGTACATATCCTTGTCAATCCCGCATCAGTAGTATTTGATCATAAATCTTGTCCTACCCAGCCTCGCACCTTAGCAACATCAATTATCGACTATCCTTGATCACCGTCACTATCTTTGAACCGCATCATTTTCCAATCAGCAACACAACATTCTCCCCATCAGCATAGGGTCTACACAGATGTATGCTTCTATTTTGTCTGACCTAAGCCTAATCCCGGGTCCCCTCAGTTGTATCCTTCCTATCAAACCCCATCTTCCACCAAGCACACTAGGTCCATGTCGATGTATCCTTCCACATGTTTAGACCAATCTTCCCGCCATCAATCAAATCAAATCTCTCTCCTTGGCAAAGGTTGTCTTTTGGAGTTATCATTTTGGCCTTGGATTTTGTCCTTTGGGTCTTGTTAATCTTTTACGGCTTCTCGTTGTTCTCTACTCAAAGTCACCATGATCCTTTATATCATGGTGCGCTGCGAATGAGGATAATCTGGGGCAAGGTCTTTTCATCTTTTGCTTCTTCCTATGAGTCAGTCGTGTGTTTTTGGTTTCTTTAGCATCGTTTCCACCATGCCTCCTCTGGGTTTCATGTGTGAAGGTGGGGCAACCCTGCGTGTCTTTTTAGCATCAGTCCTATGCAACGTTGGTGACAAGGCCTTGTGATCCTAGTATCCTTGGCAGGTCTCTCGCATTGCTATATTAAACTAGGTTGTGCTCTCCACATTTGCACTTGGAGCTTCCCCCAATCCCTTGCATCCTGCATCATATAAATTAATCTTGCATCTTGCATCTCTCATGTAGCTGCATCCTACATTTTGCATTCCATCTCATCTTGCATTCACCCATCTTTGCTCTTGGAAGTTTGGTTATTTATCTCCCCTTCTTCCTCGGTCCTTCTTTCTCTGTTTCCTTTCAAGAAAATTCCACAACGTTTACTCCTTCCGTTATTTTCTCAAGGGGGCACAACCCTTTATTCCTCTAAATTCTAGCCTTGGACATCTTATTTTCTTGTCTTTGACGCCATGCCACTTGCGGCATCGCATCAAAGAGGGGCAAAATGTAGACACCTAAAAATCTTTTAGAAAATAAAATATTTTTATTTTATGAAAAACCCCTAATGACATCATCATGTATTAATTAATTAATTATTTAATTTATTTATTTATTTTTATGCCATTAAATTCCTTTATCTTAATTAAAAATATTTAATTAAGAAATCCCTCCCAAAAATGTTTAAATCTTATTTAAACATTATCTCCTTATTTATTAATTATTTAATTAATAAATTGACCAAAAATCCTAAAATAAATAATTTATTTATTTTTTGCCCAAAACTTGGCCAATTTCCTTAAGACTACTAACCTCTTCTAGAATCTTCTAATCCTTCTTTAATTTCGATTAAAGGCTAATCCCATCATTTCCTAACCCTAATCCCAACTCAAAATATTTAATTAAGATTAAATATTTAATCCTCATATTTATTAAATTCATTTTTAATAAATATTCTCAAAACTAAACCATGGAAATAAATAAATCTTTATCTATTTCCTAAAATCCATATTTATCCTAAGGAAGTTCTAGACTCTTCTAGAAAGTCTTTAATCCTAATCCCCCCTAATCCTGTCACATTCCCTAACCAAGGTTAGCAAACTCCTAAGCTTAACCCAAAGTCAACAAACTTCTAGAAACTTCTCTTACATGCATTAAATGCATTTAAGGCCTCCTTATCCCTCTTACATGCATTTATGATGCATTTAAGAAGCCCCTCACCCCTTTTTTACAGCCTTTGACCTTAGGCACATTTCCCAAATTATGCACATCCCTCCCATCTTTCAACCTAATGCCCTTGTGACACTTGTCACAAGGAGGTGGCCCTGAACTAGCACAATCCATGTGCTCCCCTTTGAATGAATCTTGGCCTCTCTTAAGGATTTTGATCTTGGCCACTCATTTTTCCTTCCCAAATCCTATAAATGCTCCTCCTTCCAAGAGAAAATTCATTAGCTTAGTCTTTCTTCTTCAATGCATTATTATCATGCTCTTTTACTTCTAGCTTTAGCATAATCAATACTAATTGTTAGTTTTTCATCATTTTCAAGCTTTCTTAAAACACATCATAGCTTAGTAATAATGAATTAACATAGTTTATTTCATTGTTTTGCATAGCATATCATCATCATCACATCTCTATTTGGTTAATAACAATCTTAGCATAAGCATCATGTAGCTCAAATCTCCATTAAAGCAATTTATTTGAGTTTTTGAAGCCTTAGGGGCAATTTTGGGTGTTCTACCCATTATTATGCCATTTTTGGGGTTTTCATGAGTCTCAAATCATCTTAGAAAGCATTAGAGTATGCTCTAAGTGCTTAGAGAGCACATCCACATCCCCTTAAGCAAGAGCAAATCAAACTGTGCTTGGGTGCACTTGTTTAAGCTCAATCTGAGGTGGCTTAGCTTAGAGATTTCTTTGTTTTGGATTGATTTCATGCTAGGTTAAAATCTAATGTTTGTTTGGCTTGAGTCTTTTCAAAACAGGTATCCTCAAAAGCCTTGTCCACAACAAGATCTTCATTTCATCGATACAAAATTATATAAAGATAATTGTCAACAAGATAGAACTGAGTATGGGGAAGAAATTAAAACCATAACTATCAGCAAAGCGACATCTTTAAAATTTTGATGTATATGAGGCAATCTCCCTTCCATCGATACAGAGATATATCATTATATTTAACACCAAGCCAAAACCGTGTTTGGAGATAAATTAAACTAAAATTGTAAATGAAGGAATGCCTTCATCCTTTGATGTAAATGAGGGAATGCCCTCATAAAATTGTTTATAATAAAAATTCTGGACCATGGTCCCGGGCTAGACTGGAGGTTTTCTTCTCCATTCTTTCCTACTAGTGCCCGCACAGAATGAAATGTTTGTACTATAATTTAATCTATTAATAAAGTCTTTGGCTTAGGCCTTTTACCGATTAAAAAAATTTAAATTTTTTATTAAAATTAAGATTAAATTTATATTAAAAATTAAATTTATAATTAATTACTAAAGGCAAGTACTTGGCCACTACATGGCACTTGTTATTATTATTATTACTTTACATATATATGCTTACTTGTATTAATAGACCCAAGATAATTTATCTAATCCAATATTTGTTAACAGTTATTAAACTTTCTCCAAAAAAAACAAAATTAAACAACTACCTATTCTCTTCCTTAATGTGTTCGGCCATAATTTACAAGATAAAATAAACTAATATTTTCCTCAAACAAAATGCTACTCTAATTGGCCATTCATATTTAATTTGCATTATTTTCCATTCATTTCAGGTAACCCTTTTCTATTTTCTTCGTTGATGTTTTTCTTGCAGGACAATGATGGCTGGGGTTTGAGACAAATCACTGTGAAGGATAATGACATCCATAATTTGATATACAAATTAATGTGAAGGCTATAGGGAAGAACCTTATCGCTGGAGACAAATCTTTGTTTTTCCTCTTTTGAATTACAGAGTCTGAGAAAAGTGGGGAGGGTTTGAAGCATCATATATGCCCAGGGAATGAATGTCGGCTAAAGAGAGAAGGTGTTGTATTCCATTTTATTTTTTTGTGATTTCTTTTAAACCTTTAACATTCTAGTCGCCTGGTTGTATTGAGAGACTAATTTATTTATTTATTTTGTTGCTTCCCCTACATCTTTGTATGTATAATATATATTTGGGCTATGTTTAAGATTTTCTAAAATCAAAACAATGACCAGATCTAGGTCATTTCTTTATGGCTAAATTTGAGGGCAATCTACTATGAAAATATAAATCTTATAGGTTTCCAATCATTAATAAAATAATATTTGTATTTTCCTTGGCAAGAAATAAGATATTACTTGTCAGATTGCAATCTTTATTTATCTCTATTTTTTTTGTTTTGAATAATTATTTTTTTATTTGGTATGTTGGGCGTATGAATTCCAATCTTTATGTAACGGTGGTTGTTGGTGTAGAATGTTTGTTCACTAACATGTAACATTTTTTTCTTGCAAATTATATCACTTAATACTTTTTGTTGTAACTGAAAACCTTTTCATCTTCCACATTTGATTTCTAAAGACTAATTCCAGATTTGGTTAAATAGACCATGTAATGGCTATTGTATTACATTGTGAGAATTTAATAAAATCAAGAATCCCAGGTTGAAAGTGGATGTAGCCTAATAAGGTGAACCACTATATAATTGTTTGTCTCTGTGTCTCCATCTCTATTTTGTTTTTTTGTTTCTAATTTTATTTTTGCATTTCCATTTTAAATTTTAATCAACAATTGGTATAAGAGCTTGTAGAAGAATCCCAGTGTTAGAAATTGTAAATAATTTCCAAGAAAATGGATAAATCAAATTTGTCTGATTGGGCTCGAGCTCTCATGTCTATGTCCTATGGCTATCGAGAAAGTGATGATGAAGGGGGAGTTGTCTACTATTTTGAGAATGATGTGGTTGAGAATTGTTTTTTATCTTGTTGTAAACATGAGCCATGACTTGGCAAAAGAGGATATAGCACCTCAAATAGTAGATGATTAGACATGAAAGAAAAAAGTGTCATTTGTAGAGACTGTTAATATTATCTATTATGAATTTGACAGAGGTGTAGAAGATGAAGGACCAGAAGATATTATGGCTAGCTTGACTAGGGAGGAAAGGGTGTTGTTGTTTGACAAATTTGGCAGTGCTACTGGCAATGTCCAAGTTATACAGCAGAGCAAGTATGATGATGATGATATGTTTATTCACCAGTCTCCCATGTCCGCAATCTTCCCAAGGTTGAGTGCTAGTGCAAAGAATGGGTGGCTTAGGATTTGGAGTTTCACCCAATAAGATGGAGGGAGATGTGACCCAAAAATTAGGGATTTTAAATAGTAGTAACATGAACTGTGAAATGCCAAGTGTGAAGGTCATTGAGCCTGATTGCTTGGAGACATTTGGAAGCCAGAGACTCCAATGATGGGCCTACAGAAAACATGGAAGATGACCATAAATCACACTCTGTGGGGCTTATTGGGCCACCCAATACTGGAAACTCACCCTAAACAGATTGTGTGGTTGAAGCAACTGTTGCTATGATTTCTGGTGATTCCCGACTCATGGTTGACATAATGGACATTGACAGTTATGGCTTCAAATACTGTTGTGCCCTAAGGAAAGTTATCAAGCTAGATTTTTCTATGGCATGCAAGGCATTTGGAGGCATTGTAACTATGCTTGTGGGTTGTGTCAAGATTGAAGTGTTGCAGCCAGACACAATCGTCAAATTTGGACCAACTGGGCTGACCATTGTAGTTAAGTCTATTGAAATACTTCATGAAGCTCTGCAAGATGCAATGCCTCATGATAATGTGGGATTCAATGTTAAGAATGTTGTTGAGAATTTTGATGTTGCTGACAAGGAGAGAAGTTCGAATCTGATTTTTTCTGAGACAACCAATATAGAGGATTTCATTAGTAATGAGAGCAAGAATTCAAAGGTAAATGAAAAGATGGTAGATTAGGTTGTTGAGAAGTTTCTACAGCCTGTTGATAAAGGTTTGGATAAGCACAAGAAGACAAATTTGAGATAAATTTTTGCTTATATATGTGTTTAATGCCATATTTATTTAATAGTTACTTTGACGATTATTATTTATATGTTTAAAATATTGTTTATATTCATGATTTTACTTACCCCATACTTGCATGTGTATGGCTATCATGTATGTTTTACATTTCTGTTTGATGTGTTGATTGGTTGAGGGACAAAGTCATAGTTACCTGTTTGCAAGATCCACATGATGTCCCGATCCATGCCATTGCTTGTTGTGTATGTATATATATATATATATATATATATATATATATATATATATATATATATATATATATATATATATATATGGATGTACATGCTTATATTTTATGTAGGTTTGTAGGTACTGGGCATCAACTTCCCTAAACTATTAGGATGGGTGTGCCCTATCGCAGTGTCTTAATGGTAAGAGATGGGGGAGATATATTCATTTAGGTTTGAATCCCAACCTTAGCCATTTTATTGTCTTGAAATAGTGAATAAATTTTTGATATTTTACTTTTCCAAATTCGTCAAGGTGACCGTGAATTCATAAGCCTTTCCCTTGAGCATGATTATCATTTTATTAGGGTCAGTTGATTTTTGTGATCTTGGCTGGTTGTTGTGATTGTTGTGAAAAAGGTTAAATGATTTACTAAGATTAATTATGTGGTTTAAATAATTAAATCTTATTAAATATAGAAAATTAAATATGAGGGTATTTAATTAATAAAAATTAATTATATACATTTATTATTAAAAGACTTAATTAAACGTCTAATTATGAAATTTAGGATTTAATTAATTATTAAATTAAAAATTTTAATTAAAGATAAAATCTATTAATTGATAATGAATTATCAATTGGATAAATAATAATATGATTAAAACATTATTATTTTAGTTATAATTGCAATGCAATTAGTTGCACAATCAATTAAAAGAATAAAAGTAATTTTCAATAGTTAAGTGAATTGATAAAAACAAGAAATACTAAGAGTGTATTGAATTATTAATTAGAAAATTAAAAATCATGCAAAAGAGAGATTGATATTAACAAAGTTTGTGGAGTTGAGTTTCAGTTGAGTTCTGGGTTTGCATGGTTGAGTTTGAGTTCTAGGCTCTTTTTCTTTATTAGGAGGATTTGGCCATTATTCTATACACAAATTTGCAGAATTTGGTTGGAAGGATTGAATTGAAGGATTTTTGTGAAAGCTTTTAAATTTTTCAAGATTTTGATCTTCTCCTTGGTTTCTATCAATTGGAGGATTGAGGTAGGGTTTGAAACCCTCGTAGAGAATTCTCTTCAAAGAAAGTTTGTTTTCTTCGTGCCTATTAGATCTGGTTGATATATATGTTTGAAATTCTTCTTTTTCTTAGATCTTTAGTTTTTAAGCTTTTGATATCTTATTTTATAAACACTTGGTATGTTAAGAAATACCATAGATAAATCTTATTTTTAAATCTGTTAGGGTTTGATAAATTTTGTGGTAGAAAAATCTTAGGGTTTGTATTAAATCAAATTATCTAAATAATTTTAGTTCATGGTAGAAATCAACTATTAGATTTCTCACTAGTTAAATTCTATGTATATATATGTATGTATGTATGTATATATATGTATATATCTATATATATATCTATGTATATGTATATTATATATATATATATATACATATATATATATATATGTACGTATATATATATATATATATATATATACATATACATATATATATATACATATATATATATATATGTAATATATATATATATGTATATATATATATATATATGTATATATATGTATATATATATATATATGTATATATATATATATATGTATATATATATATATATATGTATATATATATATATATGTATATATATATATATGTATATATATATATATATGTATATATATATATATATGTATATATATATATATATGTATATATATATATATATGTATATATATATATATATATATATATATATATGTGTGTATATATATATATATATATATATATATATATATATATATATATATATATATACGTACATATATATGTATATATACATATATATGTATATATACATATATATGTATATATACATATATATATATATATATATAGATATATGTATGTATATATAGATGTATGTATATATATATATATATATATATGTATATATATATATAATATGTTCTTCTCATTATATATATATACTCATAAAAATTATGATGAAATAAAATTAAAATTAAAATAAAAAAATGATGCAATAATTTAATAGAGGCGGGGGTTTCCATTACCCCCACCCTCGGTAGCCCTTTAGCTACCGCGATAGCCAAGGCTACTGATAGCAGCATAAGTTGTTGTGGCAACCGAGGCTGCCCACAACTGCTATGTTGATAACGACGACAGGGGAGGTGGGCTCGTGTCCCATCTCCTCCCCCCTTTTTGATCTTTGATTTAAAAGTATATATATATATATATATATATATATATATATATATATATATATATATATATATATATATATATATATATATATATATATATATATATATGGGTGGTCCCACAATAGTGTGTCCCACTTTTTGGCTAACTTTGACATGGAGATCAACATTCTAAAAAAAACTTCACTTTCGAACACTTGTTGTTGCAAAACTATTAGGAATTTGAAGATGATGTAAACTAGAGTCTTTTAGAATTTTATTTCTAGTTTCTAAATATATATATTTTTTAAAATTAAAATTTATTTAAATTCATTTTTCCTTCTCCTTCAAAAAGTGTTTGCGTGAAAAAACTATGTTTTTAAGGAGTTACTGTCACTTGGATTAGCATAACTTTTTTTTAAAATATGATAACGATGTAATTCTTTCGAGAATATATTTGTAACTTTAATATTTAAAAGATGCAATTGGTTTCATTCATTTTGAGTCAATATTTCATGGTTTATTAAGTTCTAAAGTGACAGTAAGTGTAATTTATACATAAGGTCACTTGGATTGCTCTAACTTGATCTGTGTATATTGAAATTCATGTTTTCTTTTTTTTTTTTATAAAAAGGTAACACAAATACTACTTTCGTACATATTTTTCATAATTTTTTTTTTTTGTAATTTACTATTTTTCCCGGAGTCTTGAAGAGACAAATTGTTGAATGATCGAACAACCTATGTTTAGTTAAAGTAATATGTAAAAGTGATATCACTAAATCCATCGGATATGTTTAATGAATGTGAAGAGCTTAAAAGATTAATTCAAGTAGACAAGGATAGCTACCATTATTAAATCATTAATCAAAGTTGGAAAAGATGGTATTTGATGTGGGAAGTTGGAGATATAGGATTTTGCTTTTGGGCTGACGTCATTAACATGAGTGTAATATTTTGTTTTTAATGTGCGGGATTGGAAGTACACACTGTTGGCAGGCTACAATCCACTCGACTAGTACTATTCACATGGCTTCTCAGGTGTGAGTGCAAGTGAGACCTGCAACTATATTTTGGGTGAGCACGAAATGGGTTCAGCATACCAATTCATCATTATTAGGCATCAACAGTACACTTTCAACTTATATATCAGGGGCTTTGCTTACATTTCATCCTCACGGTTTGAAAATGTCGAACATGTTAGATGTTTCTGTTGGGTGTGATTCCTGTCACAAGCAACATAGGGGGATTATGCTGAAGAACTATCGCCTTTGGATATCACCAAATATAGATGAAAATGTGCTTCCGGTTCCAGTGGTGGATTCTTCTCTCGATTCCATGTTTATTATCAATTCTCCCACAATTCGGCAGGCTGTAAAGCAGGTTATTGGGGAAGAACATCTGGTTTCCTCTACTACGCAAGTCTTCTATCCTTCAAACTTAATTTCCATTTTCCTCTCTAATGCCATGGACATTATGCAGTCTCGACAACTCCTGCGTCTCTGGCTTCCAAGGTAATTCAGCTGGTGTTTATTACAGATAACAAGCTTATTGTGGTGATGCAATCCTACGACCTTTGGTGCAACATGTCATTAGTGGGGGGGTTGTTTTCTCATGCCCAGTTGCTCCATAAGCATGAAATCTTAGTGAATTTTGAAGCACTAAAAAAAGCTATGGAAATGCGTAGTTCGTCACACATGAAAGCAGTGCTTCAAGTTATTGCTTGTGCACTAGGATATCAGCCCGAGGATAGAGTGAAAAAATAGGGGTTTGTGCTATTGGATTTTTTGAGGTTTTCTAAGAATCCTCAAATGTAGGTCACTTCGAGGGGCTTGATTGATAAGGAGGCCGATTGGAACGCATGGCATCCTTCATCATCACCTAAGCTGAAGGGGTCAGGGTGGTCCCCCAAGAGACCAGTGGAAGAATGTGTTGGGTGGGGCTCGGTGGTGTCTTCAAGAGGTGATCATGTGGAGGATAAAACTAATCTCTGGTCTTCCCATGAGCAGGGAGATTTAGATAAAGAGCGGCAAGCCATATTTCCAGAGGATGATCCCATGGTGTGTACTGGTTCACGTGGAGATGACATCATGGAGGAGTGAAGAAAGAAGAGGTTTTTTGGAATCTTTTTGAAAATTTGTAATTTTGAATATCTTTTCATACTCCTTTTTTGTGGAATTTTGTAATGAGGAGTAGATATGTGGGGAGGTAGTTTATACTCCTTATTGTACACAAGATGTGAAAGCACCCTCATTCGAAAATGTATTTCCTCAAACTATTGCATAGTGTAACTCGGAGTAGATAGGTGGGGAGGTAGTTTATACTCCTTATTGTACACAAGATGTGAAAGCACCCTCATTCGAAAATGTATTTCCTCAAACTATTGCATAGTGTAACTCGGAGTAGATAGGTGGGGAGGTAGTTTATACTCCTTATTGTACACAAGATGTGAAAGCGCTCACATTCAAAAATGTACTTCCTCAAACTATTGTATATATTAAAGCAATGATGTCGGGTTTTCTTCCTGGTTATTTCCCGGTTGAGCTATTTTTGAATCAATTTTTATTAATATATTATAGTGGCTTGACCACTTTTGCCTAAAAAAAAATAAAAATGTAAAAGTGATAATGAACTCAATATGCATTAAAATTATATTCATTAGAAAGCTTCTTCCGAATAGCATCATTTGACATCGTATGTTTGAAAAAACCATCTTGTTTGGTCCTTGTCCCGGGCCTTGAAAGGCCAATTTTTTGTAGTTTACTTTTTTTTAGGGCAAAATTTCAATTTAGGGGTCTTCGCATGAAGACCCTCATGTGAAAAGTCCGGTGGAGAAACACCCCGCCAGAATTTTTCCCAGCCTACTTCGAGCGAAGTAGGCTGGCTAGTTATGAATTTGTTTTGTAAAAAAATTTAGAATGTTATAAAACTAAAATATTTTCTTTTTATTTTCTACCAAATTGCAATAAATTAATTTTCTTTTTCTATTATTGATCAATTTTTACAAAGACATTTTTTGGAGAAGGATTGCTATTTCTATTTTTTTCAAAGGAATAATTTTGGAGAGAAGAAATATTAGATCCAAGTATTTTTTGAAGAAGAGAAATTTTATTAGCGATCTTGTGGAAGACACTTTTTGGAGAGAAGAAATGGGGAACAAGAAGGGAAGACAAAGTAAATCTACTATAAAAAGGTCACCTAGTACTGAACAAAGAAATCATGAAGCTGCATTGACATATTATCATAAAACTAAAGAAGGTGAAGGAAAAGCTGAAGTAGGAGGGTCAAGTCAAGTCGAAGAATCACACATTGAAGAAGGGTGGGGATCACTCCCTATGGAAGCTCAAGCAATTGATGTTGGAGAAGGTTCAAGATCACATGCTCCTACTGGTATGGATGAACTTTTAAATTTATCTAAAATTGTAAAGAGAAATATTAATTATAGAAACTTAAATCATTTACTTACAATGGATGTGGAGAATTTGAGATCACTTGCTAATGTTCAACCCTTAAGTCTTGCTAAGAAGAGATCAATGAATATGATAGCAAGAGAAATATTGGCTAAATTTGATAATTTTGAAACACTTGAACAAGCCCAATTGCTTTCAGTTGTACTTATAAACAAAAAGTTTGAAGGGGCATTAAAATTATTGGGTATAGACACAACATCAAAGAAGAGAAAAGTTGTTGGCATGCAAACTAATATGATTGAAAATCTTAGGAAAGTTATGAACCAGGTAGGGAAGTAATCTCAAACTAAAGATAAGACCATTACAAGAGAAGTTATGTTGACATCCATTGTAGATAACACTATGCTGAAACTTGACCTATCCAAAGCTTATGACAGGGTTGATTGGGATTTTTTGATGGCTACTCTAGAGGCTTTTGGTTTTAATAAAAGATGTAGAGACCTAATTCATTGGTTGGTCTCCTCTGCCACTTTTTCTGTTCTTGTGAATGGCTCTCCTACCCCTTTTTTCAAATCTTCTAGAGGTCTTCAGCAAGGGAACCCCCTTTCTCCTATTCTTTTTGTTATTTTGGCAAAATGTTTGGGTAGACACATTGGTAGATTGGTTAATAGAGGTGAATTCAGGGGTTTGAAACCTTCCTCTAAGGACTTGATATGTTCGCATCAACAGTTTGTGGATGACTCCATAATAATGGGAGAAGCTTCTATTAAAAATGGTAAAACCATTAAAAAACCCCTTGAAAACTATGCTGGTGCTACGGGCCAGAGTATTAATTAGAATAAGAGCTCTATATTCTTCATTAATGTACCTAAAAAAAGACAACAAATGTTAAAAAGAATTATGGGTTGTGAGGTGGAGTGTCTCCCATGGTCTTATCTTGGTTTACCTCTCTGCACTAGTCCCCCAGACTCTTTTTGGTGGGCTATGATTGACAAATTTCACAAAAGTCTTGCTGGTTGGAAGGGTGCTCTACTTAGCCAGGCTGGCAAGATTGTTGTTCTCAAAGCTACCCTTCAAAGTATTCCTCTCTATGCTTTGAGCCTTTTCAAAATACCTATGAAGTTTTCTGAAAGTATAGAGAAAATCCAAAAGAACTTTCTATGGTCTGGAGTGGAGAAAAACAAAAGGATGGCTCTCATTGCTTGGGAGAAGGTTTGTAAACCTACTAGGAAAGGGGGTCTTGGTCTTCGTACTATTAGAAGTATAAATGAGTTTCTCATGGCTAAACTCTTATGGAGAATGTTCAAGAACATGGGAGAATGGAGCACTATATGGCACAATAAATATAACAGGGATAGCTTTGATTTCAATAATTTCTTAAAATCTAATTCTTTCCAAGGTGGATCGTGTATTTGGGGCAATGCTTTAAAAAGAATGGACATGATAAAGAAAGGGGTAAAATGGAAGGTTGGTAGTGGTAAGAAAATTCTTTTTTGGGATGACACGTGGCTGAGTGATAAACCCTTTAAGGAGATTCCTATTTGGAATGAGGTGGTTAACCTTTGTAAACAGATCTTGGGCAATCATGTGGCGGACTATTGGGGGGGGGGATAAATGGACTGACTTGTCTAGGTTTGATCCTTCTCTTAGGAGCTTGAATAACCTTTTGAATGTTGTTGTTCTTATTGATGATTAGGATACTATTATTTGGAGATATAGTACTAATGGCCTATTCTCGGTTTCTTCCCTATACATGCAGAACTTTGAAGACAGTCTTGAACCTTGTTGGGCTAAAGCCTGGCTCAAGGGTTTAACTCCTAAAATTAATGTTTTCTTTTGGATCTTATTGCAAGATAAAATTCTTACAATTGACAATCTCAGGAAAAGAGGCTTTGTTATAATTAATAGATGTTTTCTTTGCAAAAAATATGAGGAGAATATCAACCATATGATGATCCAATGCTCTTTTACTAGACAAATATGGGAAAAATTCTTTGAGTTTATGAATATGGAGTGGGTGTTTCCTCAAAACATTCAAGAGCTATTTATGTGCTGGAAACCACCGATGAACAATAAGTTTTTAATCTCTTTTTGGAACTTCTTCCTACCCTTTTTGTGTTGGGGGGTTTGGAAAGAAAGGAATGAAAGAATTTTCAGGAATAAAGAGTCCAATTGGGATAGTATTTTTCACAAGATTAAGAGTTCTCTGTTAGAGAATATGGGACTGATTAAGAACTATCAAGACCTGAAGAATGATTGGGAGACCAAAGTCTATAAGAAATGGAAGCTTGAAGGAAGGAAGGTTCAAGAAACCATAAGAAATCTGAGAAAAGAGGCTAGGTGGGACTATCCCCCTAATGGATGGGTCAAAATCAATTTTGATGGTGCCTCGAAAGGCAACCCTAGAACTGCTGGATGTGGTATGGTTATTAGAGATGAGTTTGGGAACTAAAAAGGGGCTATGGAAATTCCTATAGGCTTTAATACTAATTAGGTGGCAGAGGCTAATGCTGCTCTTCATGGTTTGCTATTAGCCAAAAGGAAAAACTATACTAAAATCTGGATTGAAGGGGATTCCCTAAGTATTTTTAATTGTTTGAAGAATACCTTGACCCATTCGTGGACCATAGCTAATATTATTAGTAAGGCTAAAAATGTTATTGACACTTTTAAAAATGCATGATAACCCACATTTTCAGGGAGGCCAATTTGGTGGCTGACTGGGCTGCGAATGTGGCTTGTAAAAGCCAGGTGGAAATTGAGTGGAATGATGGATCAGATATCCCTTGTGAAGGATCATCATTAATTAGTAAGGAGAGGATGATGAGTAAGCAACATGTTTTGAATGAAGAGATTATTAATGAGTATTGAGTGCAGCAATCTGTGCGAAAATCATGAAGGACAATGGCCTGATTCCATGATAATTAATGAGGTCCTTTGGCATGATTTATGGGTTACACATAACACTAATAGTTTTTATTACAGTCTGAAGGCTAATTTGTAGAGTCTATGGAATCATCTAGACAAGGGATTTCTGTTATCTAACATAGCTATGGGAGGCAAGAAGAGGAGATGTGAGCCCGGGAACTGTAGTGACTGGAAACAGAACAAGGAGATATGGAAAATTATCAAAGAAGGGTGTCTGGTGGATTTTTTGGAGAGACTGAATGGTGGGAAAGTTGCGGTGACCAGAAAATTCATCAAAACTTGGAACAAGGGGAGTGTTCTGGTTGGCACGCAAAGTATGGAGGTTACTGAGGAGGTGATTTCCGAAGCGACTGGATTGATGATTGAGGGAATCAAATTCTACAGGGATAGGAAGATTTCATACAAAGCTTTGGAGGATTTTGTGCCCACGGAATAGGAGAGAAATCATATGGTTAAGGTGGACAATTCATACTTTAACCCTAAATTCATTTTTGGGCCCTGGCACCTTGTTTTATTTGTTATAATAGGCTACATTACCCTTGATGGTCGGTATACTAAAATATACAATCATCACCTTATCCTTCTGAATCACTTTAGGCATGGGGTTAAGATTAATTTTCCTTTCTACTTGCTGAGTTCTTTGAATGCATCCCTCCTCCATTGGCAAAGGGATCTAGAGGGTGATCATGCCTACCATGAAGGGCTTATGGTCCTCATCTATGATGTGTTGAAGTCAAAGAAGGTGGACAGAATTTGGCTCAATAGGAAAGCCCTTGAGGATTATGACACTGATGGGAAAGAGTCTGTGGAGCCTTTTATGGAGGATACGACAGATGATGAGGGGGATTCTGAAGAGTACCAGGAGGTCAGTCCTAAGAAAAATAAAAAGAAAAGGAAGATGGAGGAAACAACAACAGAGATGGAGTTAGAGGAAGAAGATAGCAGGAAGGAGAGTTCTAAGAAACAAGGGAAAAAGAAAAAGAGATTGGAACCTATTGGCAAACAAACCAGAGCTAAAAAAGAGAAGAAGAAAATTGTGAAAAGGGTTTTTATATCTTCTGATGAGGGCTCTTCTTCCCAAGAAAAGCTTAATCAAGAAAACCATGTGGACAAAAATCCTACCATGGAGGAGAGTATGGGTACCAGGGAAAATGTGTGGGTTGAAGAAAATATCCTGCATGAGGTCACACATGCTATGAATAATATTGAGAAAGATGGGTACAAGAAGGATAAGGCCAACTTGGAAAAGGAGAATGTGGAGAGTCCTAAGGAGACCATGGAGGAAGGGAACAGGGGTTTTGATAAAACTAAGAGAAGGAATTTGGATTTTGAGAATCTTGGGTGCTTGGTCTTTTTGTCTACTCTCAGCATAATGAAAAATGATATCACTACGATGAAGACCCATATTCACAAGATGCAAAAAGAGATGGGGGTGCTTAAAAGCATGAACCTGGGGGAGAAGACTATGGGCCAAACAATTGATGAGCTCACTAACATTGTCACCAGAGCAGAGGGTGTTGCTATATTCAATGATAGAATTACTGCCATGGAGGAGAAAATTGAAAGCAGTAATGTTATAACCAGGAAAGTTGAGACTATGGAAAAGAGAATTGACAAGCTAGAGAAGACCATGGGGAGTATTGCAGAATAGAGCTTTGCAATCCTTAAGGCCTCAAATGAGCACGTAAAGATCTTAGTGGACAAGCTTGACAATGGGAAAGGGAACCAAGAGATCATAGAGACTAAAGAGGATTAGGGACCTAGTAGGCACATGAGATCCAGGTTCAAGAAGATGGAGGATGGCAACAAGAACGACATTGAAGATCTAAAATTGTCTGCTACAAACATGCAAATTCTTGCTGATTAGGCTGCAGAACTGATGAAATGTGTTTAGACAACAACTTGTTGTCTTGCTTTCCTTTTTGTTGTCCTGTGTCTTTTGGCTTTTATTTTTGTTTATGGACTTGGTTGTGTGGTTTTCTTTGGTGTTGTTTCACTTGTCTTTTTGGAGCTTAAATGCCTATCTGTAATCCTTTTGTATAAGGTTTTGGGTCCTTTCAAAACCTATTTTTATGTAATCAAAACACTATGCTCCAAAACAGACATATATCTTTAGTTTCATCTTAGTTTGGTTTTAATAGGAAAACAATATCATGATATGTTAATAGGAGAATACTTTTGGATGATAGCACCTTGGAATTAAGGAAATTGGGAAATCATGTGCAGCGATCCTCTTTCTGATAGGATTGATCGAGGAATCAAGAATTTGGTCACATTATTTTGGAATGATAATCTACACATCCTTCATCAAACAATAGAGATGTTATCAGACGTAGAATTTCAGCTAATCAATATGAATATCATACGAAACATTAGTTGGACACAACACAACATGATATGTATGTGTCATTTTGTAATTCAAATCCTAATATAAAGATTGGGCAAACATTGTTTGAAATATTGAAGTTGTAATATATCAGGACAAACAAAGTGTTTGAAACTTATTGTTGTCGTTATCATATTGAATTTGATCTCCACTATTAGGTTTTTCGAAAGTTTGTAGAAGACACTTATGGTTTTGAAAATGCTGCTCCTACTAGACGAAGTGAGTTTATCTCATCCATTTTATGTGACAAAAGAGATGATGTAGCTAGACAAATAAATTGCATAAAAGGAATATGTCAAACATGTGTTGATTTGTCTCTTTTTCTTTTGAAAAATGAAAATATTGATGTAAAAAAGATGGTAAATTGAAAGATTTACAAATATCTAAAGAATGAAACAAAATTTGGGAAAAAATCCAAAAGGTTAGAATATGTTGAAGAGGATATAAATGTTGGAGTAAATATGGAAAAATTTAAAAAATTGATTCAACCCTACATTCATCATGCTTTTTTTGCAAAGTGGCAAGCACAACAATTCAAAACACTGAGAGACAATTTCCCACTTAGAACTATTGTATCAATTGTTGATTTTGTAGAAAATTATTCCTTTGTTCATCAAAAGGCAATTCAATCAGAATACTATTTTTCAGAGAAAATTACTATTATGGTACATGTGTGTTATTGACACACACAATTAGATTTGGATGGTATTCAAAGCACATTTGAAGCACGGGTCATCAAGAAGGAATATCATTTTTATATAAGTGATGATAGAGAGCATGACATTCATTATGTAGAACACTGCTTCAAGATGTTTTTTGCAAATTTGAAAGAAAGAGATATAAAAATTGATAAATATTATGTTTGGTAAGATGGATGTGCTGCACAATTCAAATCATCATGACCATTTTATGCACTATGTAGATATCATGATAATGAAAACATACCACATGTTTGGAGTTTCTTTGAGAGTCGACATGGAAAAGGTGAACATGATGGTGTTGGAGCTTGCATCAAACATGCTATACAAAAGTATCAAATGAATTATAAGGGAGTTCATATAAAAAATGCACATGATGTTGTTGAATGGTGCAAGACACATTTCACACCAAATGAGAATGACACATCATCAGGATTAACTCAAGTGGTGCCACATAGAAAATTTTGGGAGATAAAAGGTATGCACACATTTTTAAATTATTCAAGTGTTTAAAATTTTTATGTATTCTTTATTCAAATTATATTTACAAAATGTATTAGGGTACATGTATGATCATGAGGGGCCAAAAAGTGGCGATGTCAGTTCAAAACTTTGACAATGTAACTGACAACTTTTTTTTCACCTGAATTTGATAAAATCAAAAGGGTATCTTAAGGAGATTATCAGCTTTCTATTGATATAATTGCTTTCAAATTTTGAATTCTGTAAGTAATTATTTGTTATTTTCTAATTGAGCTACGTCTAAAGTGCTGATTTATATACTGATTGAAAATTACTATAACTTTCAGACAGTATAACATTTTTGAAATCCAAAAAATGTGTCACATTCTATGCTTCACCTACTATAAGGAAAAATAAATAAAAATTGAATTTTGTAAAGTTTTGAATGAGTTAAGGTGGTCAGACACGAGAGTTTTTTTATTCTAAAAATGTTGTAGAAAAAAATTCATAATTAATTATTTTTTTGGAATAAAATTACAAAAAAATATGCGTCACATCCAAGCATGAGTCTACTACTTAAATATAAAATCTTATAATAAAATATTATCATTTGATTATGATTAAGGTGGTCAGACATACACCTACTTCCTATTTTTTTCTTGAAATTTTTGTACTACTGCATTGAAATCTATACTTTTCACCAATCATACTAATTTTTTCTCAAAAAAGGCCTAGTATTTTAGAAACTACATTCAACTTTCTATAGATTCTATTCTTACAACTTTTTGAGATTAGGTTCATAGCTAGTTGAAATTTTCACGTCAAGTTGACTAACCCTAATTTGCTGATTTTTCATTGCCACTTAAGGGCATAGTTTAGCCCTTCATGATCTTGCACATACCCATTATATATGCATTTTTTCAGGTGTGGATAGAAGAATTATGCATGGTTGCAATAGGATAGAAAAGACACAATCTTTGCATTCAGTTATGAGTACGAATTCTCGCAATTGGACGTTGAACACTAGGGACTACTCATGCTTTTGTTGTCACTACATTGCTGACAATTATGAGGAATGCATCAATCAAGATTGTGGATATGTAGGTGCATAGAATCTAGTGCCACTAGTTGTTACCGAAACATTTGATAGAGATGAAGATGAAAACTTTGATGATGTCCCTGTTAGGAATGGGAACACTGAGAGGGGGGGGTGAATCAGTGTTCACTGTATTTTAACTTTTAACTTTAATCTTTGTGTAGAACATAAATGCTTAAGAACTAAATTAAACATTCACATAAACATGAAACATGAAATCAACACATGACACCAATATGGTTATGGGGAAATCCAAATAGGTAAAAACCCCGGTGGGACTTGATACCCACTAATAATCTGCACTAGTGTTTTGTGATCCTTGTTAGAAGATCCTTTACCCTGTTAGGAGCAGCTTTACAATGCTTTAAGTAGAGTAGACTTTGTTAAGGGTCGGACCCTGTTAGGAGTCTTTTACAATGATCTCTATTAGGGGAGAGTACTCATTGTCCTAGAGCTCACTGCTCAAATGGTGAAGGCTACAACCTTCTGATTCAGATACACACTATATCTGCAGGTGAACTATTCACTATGACACTGCTTGTCAGATCAATTCCTTTGGTGCGCTAATACTTTGACCTCTAGCAAAGTTGTAATACATCTTATGCTAACTTCGCATACCTTTTCTCTACTTATCACAACTCTATTACAACTTCCATATAAAATACAATGGGTGCACCTTATATTTATGTGCTTATATAAACAAAACAATTAGGTCGGCCTTAAAACTAATTACAAACAATGCTTCCAAATGAATTGGCTTAATCGTGCTTACAATTATACATGTACATATGTCAGAAACCTAAATACAATGGGTGCATAACCTTTACAACATTAAATAATAATCTCAAACCAAAATGCTAACTGTCGGCTCTATGCTCTGTTTGCTGCTGGCACACACTGGTTGTGCAACTTCAACTGACTCTAACTTTCACATCTTTACATATCTACTTATGCGCTCTTAGACTAAGCATAAGTATAGTCTAAAAACCTTAACTTCAAGGGTGCATACCTTAATTCATCTGTACACGTGCGCTGATGCTTTGAGCTGTTGGAACTTTGTATACTGTCCAGTCTTCAACACTTAACTAAATTTTGATCTTTACACTAAGTGTGTTGACTCCAAACTGCTATATGACTTTGTTGCCATAATGACAACATTATATCTGGTCATATATCTCAGTATAGACAACTTGCCAACAGTCCCTTTGATTTCTATTGATTATGATCATATCTTGGGATTGGTCAAAATTGGTAAGTATATATATTTCACATTATATGGTCCATTGAGCTACATGTATAGATAGATAGATAGATCTATAGATTGAACTATGTAAATTTTAAGATCTCACACATGTATATATAAATTTACAATGCAGGAGATGTCTTTGCAGTGATTGTTGAGCATGGAAATGTAGGAGTTGGTTATTATTTACTATGTTGTACTGTAGAGTGGGTGAAGTTACTTAAACCTGAAGAAAGTGATGGAATGTTGTTCCCCATAGATTTTTGCATGCTTTACATCAATATATTGAACTCAATTTGTAAATTTTAAATTTTAACCTTTTAACAAATTTCAAATTTAGTTAAATGTTTAAATTTATATTGTTAAAATTTGTGACCTACAGGTTTAGTTGTTTTAGAGGCAACATATTTCAAGAAAATAAAATTAATTCAACATAGTATTCACTTTTTTGATTACCAACCATACAATATGGTGTTTCAATATAGTCACCTAGTAGTTGCCACCTCCATTTGTCTCCATACAGGTAAATCTCAACATGGACATCGTAAGTGGAGACTAGATAGTGAGGATCATGAGAGAATATTACATGTTCTCCATGAAATGTCTGAACCACTTGAGTTGGTCTAAAAATTATAATATGTATACCTATTTCATGTGTTAGGACCTACTTGATATCTCTAAATTAAATTGACTATACTTTGTTTATATATTTAAACATATGATGGCCTATAATTTATTGATATATGATGGACCTATTTGATGGTTCAATGGTTTTAATATATAGAATTTTATGTATGCTTATATATATATATATATATATGCTTGTATACATGTATGGTTTTATATGTATACTTTGATTATTCAATGATTTTTTATAGATTGCATATTAGTTAAAGATTTTATGTATGCTTTGATTATTTAATTATTTTTATGATACTTATTGTCCATTAGTTACATGTATTAACTAGTTATTTTTTATGATATTAATTCAAGATCCCCTTAAGACCTCCCCTTAATATGGCTTATTAGTTAAAGATCCCCTTAAGACATTAGTTTGAACACTAAAAAATGATGAAATTAGTTAGATTACTTATGACATGTGTTAGTTCTATAATGAGTTAGAATAGTTATTGTCCATTAGTTACATGTATTAACTTGTTATTTTTTATGATATTAATTCTACATCCATCTAACAAAATCTAATCAAATGAAACCATCTAATCAACTAAAACCATCTAATCAACTCATCTGATCAAATCATATCATCTAATGAACTCATCTAATAAAATCTAATCAAATGAAACCATCTAATCAACTCATCGAATCAAATCATATCATCTAATCAAATGAAACTATTTAATCTAATCAAATAAAACCATCTAATCAACTAAAATCATCTAATCAACTCATCTAATCAAATCATTACATCTAATCAAATGAAACTATCTAATCTAATCAAATGAAACCATCTAATCAAATCATATTATCATCTAATCAAATGAAACTATCTAATCAAATCATATCATCTAATCAAATGAAACCATCATAAATCTATATAATGTCAAATCATAAATCATCTATGTCTAGAGGTCTGGATAGCATATAAATATATGTCTCAAATCATAAACAAAAAAATATCAAGCATATAATAATGACATATATATAATGAGTCTCAAATCAAAGATCTGTGAAACATGTCCTAAACTAGGGAGTCATCTAGGAACATGTGAACTGAGCAACCCTCTGACTGACTACCATGAGCATCCTCTAGCTGTGAGGCAACAATTGATTCCTACAAATATAAATGCATGTATATAATAATAATGTAAAATACTTAAAATATTATAAATGCATGTTTAAACTTATATATTTTTAAAACTTACTTGACCACTAGTAGGTGTCACATTTGTTGAATCTCTCCTATAAAGATGCTTTGAGCCCACACTGGAGGTAATGTGCTCTGACCAAGTGTAATGAGCATCCTCTGGTTGTGAAGCAGTAATTAACCCCTAAAAATTTAGTACAACAATTGGTTATATACATGTGCATAGTATATATTATGTAAAGTACTTGAAATATATAAATACATGTGTACAAGTGTACACATGCATGCTTAAACCTACATATATTAAAACTTACCTGACCACTAGTAGGTGTCATATCTACTGAATCTCTCATATGAAGATGTTTCGAGTCCACACTAGAGGTAATGTGCTTGGCTAACTGTGCCTGCAAAATATTATACATTGAACAAATATCAATAAACACATCTACAACTAATTGTTCACTAAAACTCCTAGAAAGGAGAAAAGAAAACTTTATATACCTGGGTCTCAGGAGCAAGAGGATCATCAGTGCACTGCACCATCATATCATCAATAGAAACTACATCACCCACACCACCTTCAGTCTTGAACCTCTCTATTAATGAAGAGTGTAGGGGTGACACTAGCTGGGAGGGGAGCGATGTAGAGCCTGAACCACTAGGATGCGATAACATATCCATAAATGAGCCAACATCAGTGCCAATGTCCACCTGACTCAACCTGCGTAACTTCTCATCAAATGTGTCTAGGCCCTTAGTGGTGATGTGTACATCTCCAACCTGTATACCTTGCTTTGTAGCTATAGACTGATCTATGGGTGTAGAGTGCTCTACAGAGTGTTGTGAACTATGTTGTGCCTGACTAGATGGTGTGTCTTGTGTCAGTGGAACTATAGGATCCCATGCAATTCTGATGACATCCCTGACTGAATGTACTAGGATCCTTTGCATGTCAGCAATATAAGAATATGAATGCAAGAGATCCTCCAAAAAGTAAATTGCCACATCTAAATGACTATGATGACCAGAAAGTGCTTGTATCTCTCTAGGTGTAGGAAGACCTACAGATATATATGCCTCATCACTAACCCCTGCAACAATACTAGATGAAGCCTCAGAAGATGATCTGGCTCGACTTGGTCTAGTCAAAATATATCTACCTATTATATCTAAAGTGATGGAGGTGGCTACAGAAGAAATCTCCCCTATCTTGTCCACTACTCCCCTTTGAGAAGCAATGACCACTCTATCTATAGTAGCAGCCATCGTCAATGCCACTGTTGGAGTCCTCTGCCCAACTAGCTATCTATGAGGAATAACAACTCGATCAGCCCTATGATACTGATCTAGTTCTATGACTCTACCGTGCCCATGACCGTAATATCCAAGAAGATCTAAATAGTTGACCCTAAGTCCCAAACAGAACTCAACGTATAATTGTTGTGCAAAATATAAAGGAATTTGGTCGTTATTAGGATAACGACCATGTGCTACAAGAAAATGAGGATATATCATATATGCGATATGAGGAATTGCACACCGTGTGACCTGATATGCCCTCACCTTGGGCTTCCCCTCGTAAAATGGGAAAACCTCTCATTTGATGATTTCCTTAGGGACACAGCTTTAAACCGTCTCCAAGGAAACATCACCCGAGACATCGAATCACAAGTCTTGAAAAATACTATCAACTACCTGAGGCATGAAGGAAGAGTGGGCTCTCAATCTGGTAGTCATATCCTCCAAACTAGTCAATACATTGATACAAGTATCTCTGTATATGCCATATGTTGAAGATGTACGGATGGACTCTCTAAGTGAAGCCATCTCTGTCTTAGCAGTATGAAAATTGGTCACTATATCAAGAGTGTGAGGTGCATCCTGAGTGGCCATCTAGATGTAACATGTGAAAGCTAAGTGTTAATAATTAAGTACTTGATTACATATTATAACTGCATGTAAAATGGAAACAAATATCTGAATATATAAAATTTATACTTAAATTTATAATACTAGAGTGTACTAATAGTCCTAAAGGGTCCGTGAATGTACTAATTCGTATTAATAAGTCCTATTAGGTCAAGTAAGTGGTCGTATTAGGTCTGAAGGGTCCTAAGTGTTAAAAATAGTCCCAAGAGATAATTGAGAGGGGGGGGGGGGGTGAATCAGTTATCTACTAGTTTAAACTCTTTGTCCAATTAAGTATACTTAAACATAAAGCATAAACACAATGAAATAACACTTGAACACAACACCACTATTTTGGTTATGGGGAAACCCAAATAGGTAAAAACCTTGGTGGGAATTGACACCTACTAATATTCTGCACTAGTGTTTAATGATCCTTGTTAGAACATCCTTAAACCTGTTAGGATTTGCTTTACAATATATGTAGTATAGTAGACCTAGTCAGGGGTCAGACCCTATTAGGAGTCTTTTAAATTAACCCTATTAGGGGTGAAGATGCATTGTCTGAGAGCACACTACTCAAATGGGTGAAGGCTACAACCTTTTGAATAATAGATACACACTATATCTGGATCTTGGTGAACTGTGCTTAGACTTGTTGTCTAGATTAGTTCCAATGTATAGCACAAATACTTTAATTGGTCACATAGACCTTCTTTTGATGGCTCAACACTTTGCACACTCTAGTAATTACAAATGACTGCCTATTAATATCTTTCCTCTAAATGATATAATCAAGTTGGCTTGTTAGAACCACCTTGAAATCATATTAGAGAAGTCATAAAAAAATCCAATAATAATTCAGTCGGCTCTACTAAGCATGCAACACATTCTGGGACCTGTCCAATAAGATAATTATAGACGCACACTACACACTGTCGGCTCTACCAAAACAACTGAATCTTTCTCCTCAGACTGAATTACATCATGCACTCTTAACCAAACATTACTAACTCTTCTCCAAGCTCTAATCCAAGGGTTCATGCCAAAATGATAGGTGCAAGTCCTGAACCAATATAATCTATGTCAGCTCTTTTGAACAAACATAGGAAACTACTACACGTGAATAACGACTACATATCTTCACTTCTACTAATCATCAGACTCTATGTCCATTAATGTAATATCACTAACATGTCTCCATCACATATCCAAATTTGCAAGGCTCCATGATAACTGTACTGGCAACCATTCATAGAATCACTACCTGTTGCTCTGTCAGGAACATTGTTGACACAAGCTGCTATATAACTGTCTGTACTAACAGTTAACCTCTGTGCCCATGATATCATGCTTATAACATGTGCATGCAACATATACTTAAAGCTTACTGCATAAGTCTTTCGCACATGCTACTTACCATATGTTGTCATCAATGACAAACATACAGTCAGCACTAGCCTGCTAGCAAATCTCCAACAATCTCCCCCTTTGGCATTAATGGAAATATATGGAATGAAAAACTCCACTAATCCAAATGAACATTTATTTTATAACATTCTCCATTTCCTCTTCAAAACTCCCCCAAAGATGAATCCTCCATCTACTGCAATATTCTTCAACATTCTCCATTTCCTCAACTAAACTGCTTCCATAACTGAATGTTACTCCCCCTTAGTATATTACTCCTTTTACTTCTATTTTTCATGAATATATATTACTCCCCCTTTGACATCAATGGAAAAGGGTGCCAATCAATTTAAGCACCGATACTATAGAAGTAGAGTAGTCAACCATCCATCAGTCCCTGAGGACTGATACTCTTTCCTCTTTCTTCTAAGAAGAATTAGGGAAGGGAATTACTCCCAAATTCTCCTTGAGATACTCAAAAGTTTCCTTTGGCAAGGGCTTTTTGAATATGTCTGCTAACTAATCTTTAGTACTCACATAGTCCACCTTGACTTCTTTCTCTACCACTTTCTCTCTTAGGAAGTGATACTTGATCTCAATGTGCTTTGTCTTTGCATGAATCACACGGTTCTTTGACATGTTGATAGTGCTAGTGTTATCATAATGAATAATAATAGGATAATCAATCTGAATTCCAAAGTCCTTTATCATCTATTTGATCCAAACAATTGTAGAACAATTCAAGGCTGCTGCAACATACTTCGCTTCTACTGTTGACTGAGAAATATAGTTTTGTTTCTTGCTTGTCCAAGTGACAAGTTTGTCACCAAGAAACACTGCTCCACCTGATGTACTCTTCCTATCATCAACACATCCTGCCCAATCTGCATCAATGTATACATGAAGCTCAACATTTTTTGAATTGGGATACCATAGACCATAGCCTATAGTGCCTTGCAAGTATCTGAATATCCTTTTTACTACCATGAGGTGACTTTGTTTAGGCTCTGCTGCAAATCTTCCAACTATGCCAACTTCATTGGAAATATCAGGTCTAGTTTGAGTAAGATAAATGAGTTTACCGATCATAGACTTGTACAGTGTTGTATCAACTATTGGTGAATCATCTTCTTTTTTAAGCTTACATCTAGTTATCATGGGTGTACCTACTAGCTTGTAATCATCCATCTTGAACTTCTTCAATATCTCTTTTACATACTTGGACTGATTAATAAAAATACCTTTCTCTATCTGTTGCACATTTAATCCCAAAAAGTACTTGATAGGTCCAATCATGCTCATCTCAAATTCACTCTGCATCTCCTTAGCAAATTCAACACTAAGTTCGTCATTACCTCCAAAGATAATGTCATCAACAAATATAGCTATAAGTAGTAGTCCTTCAGATATCTCTCTTATGAATAGGTTACAATATGTTGCTCCTTTCTTGAATCCAATCTTTGTTAGATATCCATCAAGTCTCTCATACCAAGCTCTAGGGGCTTTCTTAAGTCCATAGAGGGCTTTCTTCAATCTGCATACCATATCAGGTCTGTCTGATAGGGTAAATACTTTTGGTTGATCAATGTATACTTCTTTTTTTAATTCACCATTCAGGAATGCTAACTTAACATCCATCTGATAAACTTTGAAGTTTTTGAATGTTGAATAAGCTAGAAACAACTTAATAGCTTCTAATATTTTCACTGGTGCAAAAGTGTATGAATAATCAATGCCTTCTCTCTATGCATATCCCTTACACACTAATATTGCATTTTTTCTTACTATTGTACCATCTTCATTCATCTTGTTTCTAAATATCCATTTTGTTCCAATTACATTCTTATCACTAGGTCTTGGGACCAGTTCCCAAGTATCATTATTCATAATCTGATCTAGTTCTTCTTTCATAGCATCATGCCAATCTGAATCATTGCATGCATCTTCAACACTTAAGGGTTCAATCTAAGATTGTAAACATACTTCCTCATTTCTTACAGAACTCTTTTCTTTTGATCTTGTTGTGACTTTTCCACTATGATCTCCAATTATGTCATCCTTAGAATGATATCTAGATGTAAACTTCAGAGCTTTAGGTGATACTGACTTATCTACCTTAGGAATTTCTTCTTCACTTGTCTCACGGTCATTGAATAGAACATCAATACTGTCAAACATTTCTTCAATAACTGTCTTACTAGTGGAGGGTATGGGCTCTTCTTCAATCATGGGTGAATAATCATGATATCTTTCTTGAACCATAAACTTTTCATCAATCTTAACATGAGCACTTTCAATGATCTTTTTCAATCTTAAATTGAAACATCTATAATCTTTACTTTTAGTAGAGTAACCAAGGAAAATACCTTCATAGCTTCTTGCATCAAACTTGCCTACTGCTTCATCTCTCTTGATGTAGCACTTGCTTCCAAATATTCTGAAGTATTTTACTATGGGAATATTACCAAACCATAGCTTATAAGGTGTTTTGTTTGCATCAGGCCTCAATTGAATTCTATTGATGGTATAGACTGCTGTATTGACTGCATCTCTCCAATAGGTGTGTGCAACTTTTCCTTCAATCATGATGGTGTGCACTGTATCAAGGATGATCCTATTTCTTCTCTCTACAATTCTATTCTGCTGAGGGGTTCTAGGTGAACTCAACTGCCTCTTGATGCCATGTTCTTCACAGTACTCATAGAATCTATCAGAGGTGAATTCTCCTCCTCTATCTGATCTCAAACATTTTATCTTTAGTCCAGATTCATTCTCAACCTTAGCTTTGAATATTTTGAACTTCTCAAATGCTTCTGACTTATCTTTTAAGAATGCAACCCACATCATTCTAGTATAGTCATCAATAAACAAAATGAAATACCTTTCACCATAGTATGATCTTGTTTGAGTTGGACCACATAGGTCTGTATGAATCACATCCAACTTGTTCACTGCTGAATTGTTCTTGCTCCTGAATGAGTTTCTCACATGCTTTCCCATCACACATTCCCTACATATAGTATCAACTGGCTTTGATATGCTAGGTAGATCTCTTACTGCGTTTACATTGCTTATCTTTACTATGTTATCAAAATTGATATGACATAGTCTTTTATGCCACAACTAATTGTCATCTACTTTAGCAACAAAACAACTTGCTTCTGGATTAAGTTAAAAAACATTACCTTTAGTCTTTGATCCTGAGGAAATTATTTCTCCTTCTTTGTTTTTAATGATGCATTTGTTTCCATTGAATTCCAATCTATAACCTTTGTCAAGTAACTGCCCAACACTTAATAGGTTATGTTTCAAACCATCGACATAAAGAACATCATCAGTACTATTCTTTCCATCCAAGGTGATGGCTTCTCTACCAATGATGGGTTTAGGAGTGTTATCTCCAAATCTAACCATGCCACCATTGTATTTGTCCAGATGAACAAATCTATCTTTATCACCTATCATGTGATGTGAACAACCACTATCTATAATCTAGTATGTCCTTATATCAGCTTGTGAAATCAATGCTAGCTCTTGTTCCTCTTTCTCATCTTCATGGTCTGTCTTATTATTCATTTTCTCTATAATGGAAATGAATCCAATTTCTTCTTTAGCTGATTCATCATCTAAAACTCCATCTCCAGCATAGTAACATTCCTTAGAGTATTTGGGCTTATAGTCATTTTTGAACTTTCTAGCTCTTGTAGGACACTTGGATGCAAATTGACCAATCTTATTACATGAAAATCATTTAAATGACAATTGACATTCACACTTTCATTTTCCTTTCTTTTCTCTTTTGAAAATCATAGAAATGAAATCATTTAGTGTTTTCTCTTCATCATCATCATCAAAATTACCAGAAGTGTTTGTAGATTTCTTACCATGGACTGTTGCTTTGAAGGTTGTCTCACTTTTGGGTTCTATCTTCAATCTTGAAATCTCAAAAGCTGAGATTTTTCTAATCAAGGTCTCTCTCTTGAAATTTGATGTAAGTTGCATGGTCTCATCAAGGATTTTGATCTTGTTTTCATATTTTGTAGTGAGAGTAGTCATCAATTTGTCCATAATGTCTTCCTTTGAGATCTCTCCACCATTGTTCCTGATTCCAGCAACTGCTTCATTGATCCTTTGATTGTAAGCTATAATGTTTTCTTCAGGTAGCATCTCTAATGCATTGTATCTTTCCTTCCATGTTTTTTTGCACACATCCTTTGCTTGTTTGTCTCCTTCAAATATGTCTTCTAGGTACTTCCATATTTTGTGGGCTGTATCTACTTTCTTTATTTATGAAAACTCACTATCAAATAAGGCGCCGATAAGGGCTTCTTTGGCTATTTCATTCTGATGAAACAATTCCTTTTTCTTTTCAGTAGCATCATCCTTTGCAAGGTCTTCTAAAGTAGGTATCTTGATTGCTTTGATAGTTACATCAAAAACTTCAAAAGTAATGCATTGCAAATGAGTCGCCATCTTTTTCTTCCAATCAAGATAATTCTCTCCATCAAACTTAGGACTTTCTTTTCTAAAGAATGTCATATGATCAACCTCAAGCTGTTAAACTTTCTATCTGAGGCACTTGACTCTGATACCAATTGTTAGGAATAGTCCCAAGAGATAACTGAGAGGGGGGGGGGTGAATTAGTTATCTACTAGTTTCAATTCTTTGTCCAATTAAGTATACTTAAACATAAAGCATAAACACAATGAAAGAACACTTGAACACAACATCACTATTTTGGTTACGGGGAAACCCAAATAGGTAAAAACCCCAGTGGGAATTGACACCCACTAATATTATGTACTACTGTATTATGATCCTTGTTAGAAGATCCTTAACCCTGTTAGGAGTCTTTTAAAATTAACCCTATTAGGGGTGACGACGCACTATCCAAGTGCATACTACTCAAATGGGTAAAGGCTACAACCTTCTGAATAATAGATACACACTATATTTGGATCTTGGTGAACTGTGCTTAGACCTGCTATCTAGATCAATTCCAATGTATAGCACAAATACTTTACTTGGTCACATAGACCTTCTTCTGATGGCTCAACACTTCACACACTCTCTTATTCTCTTCACAATCAACTATGAACCACACTCCAATAATTACAAATGACTGCCTATAAATATCTTTCCTCTAAATGATATAATCAAGTTGGCTTATTAGAACCACCTTGAAATCATATTAGAGAAGTCATAAAAAACTCCAATAATAATTTAGTTGGCTCTACTAAGCACGCAATACATTTTGGGACCTATCCAATAAGATAATTGTAGACGCACGCTACACACTATCGGCTCTACCAAAACAACTAAATCTTTCTCCTCGGGCTGAATTACATCATGAAATCTTAACCAAACATTACTAACTCTTCTCCAAGCTCTAATCCAAGGGTGCATATTGAAATGATAGGCGCAACTCCTAAACCAATATAATCTCTGTCGGCTCTTCTAAACAAACATAAGAAACTGTTACTGGTGAATAATGATTGCATATCTTCACTTCTACTGATCATCAAACTCTTCTTCCATGAATGTAATATCACTAACATGTCTCCATCACATATCCAAATGTGTAAGGCTCCATGATAACTATATGGATAACTATTCACAGAATCATTACCTATTACTCTGTCAGGAACACTGCTGACACAAGCTACTATATAACTATTTTTACTAATAGTTAACCTCTGCGCCCATAATATCATGCTTATAACATTTTCATGCAACATATACTTAAATCTTACTACGTAAGTCTTTCGTGCATGCTACTTACCATATGTTGTCATCAATGACAGACATACAGTCAACACTGGCTTGCTGGAAAATCTCCAACACTAAGATGTACTAATTGATTTTAATAGGTCATATTAGTCCTATTAGGTCTTAAGTCCAATCTTATTAATTCTTAAGGGGTCCTATTAGGTCTTAAGGGGTCCTATTCTAGGTCTTAAGGATCCTAAGGGTTCTTAAAGAGCTTTATGTCACAATAGGGATCCTAAAGGAACCTAGAGTGTACTAATAGTCCTAAAGGGTCGTTGGATGTACTAATTGGTATTAATAGGTCCTATTAGGTCAAGTAAATGGTCTTATTAGGTCTTAAGGGTCCTAGGATGTACTAATTGATTTTAATAGGTCATATTAGTCCTATTAGGTCTTAAGTCCAATCTTATTATGTCTTAAGGGGTCCTATTAGGTCTTAAGGGGTCCTATTATAGGTCCTAAGGGTTCTTAAAGAGTTTTATGTCACAATAGGAGTCCTAAAGGAACCTAGGGTGTACTAATAGTCCTAAAGGGTTCTTGGATGTACTAGACTTGGTATTAATAGGTCCTAAGGCTACTAGGATGTACTAAGGCTCGGTCCTCCTAGGATAATATTTTAACATCTAACTCTACATGAATAACATTTATACATGTAACTCTAAAACATATGTACATAATTGTGTGTGTGTGTGTGTGTGTGTGAGAGAGAGAGAGAGAGAGAGTCCTAATATTTACTAACTTTAAAAGCAATTTAAAAACAAATATTTTTAATAATTTCTATAAGATTAGTGGAACCTAAGATACATGAATGGGTCCTACGACATACTAAGATACATTAATGGGACTTTGGGGTCCTATGTATCTTAAGACATCGTAAGGGATGGATAAGTTTCCTAGAATGTATTAAGGGGTCAGATGTGTTGTAAGTGGTCCTAAGGGATCCTAGGTTATATTAATTGATTCTAGTATGTATTAAGGGTTGTTCAAGGTGACAATGGGTCCTCATATCAATTAATAGAACCTAAGATACATGAATGGGTCCTAGGGGAATCCTAAGATACATTAATGGTTCTTGGAGGTCTGAAGGGGTTGAATATGCATCTTTAGATGTCATAAGGTATGGATAAGGTTCCTAAAAGGTCTTAAGGCTTCGTATGTGTCATAAATGATTCTAAGGGATTATAGGTTTTATTAATTGATCCTAGTATATCTTAAGGGTCCTAGAGGCAAACAAATGGGTCCTCTTATGTATTAATGGAATGTAAGATACATGAATGGGTCCCAGGACATCCTAAGATACATTAATATGTCTTGGGGGGTCCTAATGGGTCCTAGGTATCTTAATATGTTGTAAGGGATGGATAAAGGTCCTAGAATGTCTTAAGGGGTCGTATGTGTCATAAGAGGTCCTTAGGGATCCTATTATTCCTTAAGGGGTATTTAGGGTGACAATGGGTCCTTGTATGTATTAATGGAATATAAGATACATTAATGGGTCCTAGGACATCCTAAGATTCTTTAATGGGTCTTCAGGTTCCTAAGGTTTCATATTTGTTTTAAGATTTCATAAGGGATGGATAAGGGTCCTAGAATGTTAATGGGTCGTAGGTGCAATAAGTGGACCTAAGAGATCCCACATTACATTAATTGATCCTAGTATGTCTTAAGGTTTCTTGAGGGAAACAATGGGTCCTATGTGTCTTAAGATAGTGTAACAGATGGATAAGGGTCCTAGAGTGTCTTAAGGGGTCGTGGGTAACATAAGAGGTCCTAAGGAGTCCTAGGTTACATTAGTGGATCCTCGTATGTATTAATTGAATCTAAGATACATAAATGTGTCCTAGGACAACCTAAGATATGTTAATGGGTCTTGAGGATCCGAAGGGGTCATATGTGTCTTAAAATGTGGTAAGGGATGTAGAATAGTCCAAGAATGTTAATGGGTCGTAGGTGTGATAAGTGGTCTAAGGGATCTTAGGTTACATTAATTGATACTAGTATGTCTTAAGGGTTGTTGGGTGAAACGATGGTTTCACATATATATTAACAGAAGCTAAGATAGATGAATGGGTCCTAGGATATTTTAAGATATAATAATGGGTCATATGGGTCCTAAAAGGTCCTATGTGCCTAAAGATGTCATAAGCGATGCGTAAGGGTCCTAGAATGTCTTAAGGGGTTGTAGGCATCATAACAGGTCCTAAGGGATCATAGGTTACATTAATTCATCCTAATATGTCTTAAGGAGCCTTGAGGGAAACAATGAGTCCTTGTATGTATTAATGGAACCTAACATACATCAATGGGTCCTAGGACATCCTAATATACATTATAAGGTCTTGAGATTCCTAAGGGATCCTATATGTCTTAATATGTCATAAGGGAGTGATAAGCATCCTAGAAACTTACTACTACAATTTTCTAAAATATTCTAACATAATACTATCATTTTCTAAAATTTAACTATGATTTTATAAGATTTCTACAAACTAAAAATTATTTAAAACAAATAACTAACTAATATTTACTAACTTTACTAAAAATGTGTGTACCTGAGAGACAAAGAGATTCCTAATATTTACTAACTTTGAAAGAAATTTAAAAACAAATATTTTTAATAATTTCTATAAGATCTTAATGTTTTCTAACATTTCTACTATAGTTTCTAATGTTTTGTAAATATTTTCTAACATATGCTAACAAACTACTATGATTTTCTATGATTTTCTAACATACGAAGTTACAATTTTATAACATTTGCTAACATTGTACTAAGTTTTTCTAATATTTTCTAATGTATGCTAGAAGTTACAATTTTATAACATTTGCTAAGTTACAATTTTCTAATATTTTCTAATGTATACTAATTTACAGTTTTGTAATATTTTCCAATGTATACTAAGTTACGATTTTCTAACATTTGCTAACATATTCTTACATTTATACTATGATTTTTAATCTTTTCTACCATTTTCTAACAATTCTACTATGAGTTTCTAACAGTACTACTACAATTTTCTAACATATTCTAACATTCTACTATCATTTACTAACATATTCTAAAATTTAACTACGATTTTCTAACATTTCTACAAATTAAAAATTATTTAAAACAAATAACTAACTAAAATAAATATAAAACATATAATTTAATTTAGAATAAAAAATGAGAAAACTGCATGTACCTGATACTACTAACAATCTGAAGAGGTCAAAAAAGTATGAGAGGTGCTAATGTCATAGTGGGTGTCACTGGTTCACTCTAAGCCCTAGGTCCACAAAATCTCCAATAGTAAATAATGAAAATGAAATAGGAAAGCCAAAAATTTATAAAAAAAATCCGGCCAATAGTGGCTTCGCGTGAAGACCCCCTTCATGCGAAGTACCCCACGCAAGGTACTTCGCACGAAGCCAATCATCCCTTCGCACGAAGAGGGTAGTTGGAGCGAAGGCCCTAAATTTTTTTTTTCGAAGACTGATTTCCTTCGTCCCAAAAAGTGGGACACACTATTGTGATTTCACCCATATATATATATATATATATATATATATATATATATATATATATATATATATATATATATATATATATATATATATATATATATATATATATATATATATATATATATATATATATAATATTTTTTATGGAATTAAATAACTTGTTAATTGAGGTTTATTTTACTAATAGGTTATTTGGTATTTAATCTTATTTAATTAGGGAATTATATTAGTTGATATTTTCTGTAATTAAATGATATTGAGGATAAAGTTAATTATTAATTTATAGATTTTATTGATTAATAGTCAAGGAAATTTGTTTTCTAATTTGAGAATTTTATTATGAAATTATATTATTTTAGTAATTACTAATCTTGGAATCAATTTATTTTAATTAACATTATAAATTGATTTCGTTATTATTGGAATTTAATTTAAGAATATAATTATAGTTTTGTTAGTGATTATTTTAATAAATTAATTTGTGTAATGGTGTTTTACAAATTAGTTTATTATTATTAAATTCTTATGAATGTTTTTCCTTCTGTAATTGTGGGTTAAAGAGAGAATTTGTTTACGTCATTCTTTTTGGATTGTTAACAGAGGTAGGGTTAGGGAATTATATTATGTTTGTTTGTCTTGCATACTTGTATGGCATTCAGTTTTGTTATAACCCAACCTTATGGAAGATCTTGATTATGTTATGATGTATATGTGATAGAAGTTGGTTGTGTGTTACTGTGACATTTTGGAACCAAGTCTTGTCATTTATGATTCATGAATATTTATGAGACGTTTTGAGACTTATGAGCCTAGGGTAGGTTATCTAAGTGTTAGAGGGGAAGTGGCTTGCTTTGGAGGCATTGAAACCTAGAAGTAGCTACCTAGGTATCCTTAATAAGTTACTTAATAAGTGATAATATAATACATTATATGAGGTTTTGAAAAATGAATTAATAAGATAATGGATTCCTCACTCATGCCTTTAGTGCTAGTATAGGCTAAGGATGGGAGTGGGGGAAGATCCTTTCCCATCTAGTAGTGACGGTGAGTTCTAGCATAATCAGTTATCCAAGTGTCTACATGAGAGGATTTTGGGTTCTACATATGTTCACACTTGGGATTCAAAGTCCAGTGAGATCATTCCAATGGATTGGCATATGTGATGACACTTCCCTAATTTCATCTTAGGTTTCCCATGTGTGTTGGTTGCCTCTAGATTAGTATGTGTACCTTTGATTTGAGTTGAACCATTGAGATAGGAAATTTATAGGGTTCATTTATTAGTATTATTTTATGATTGATTTTTATATTGTTATCTAAGTGGGGTCTGATGTTATCTCCTCAGTACGGTGGGAGTGAAACTATAGGTTTCCACGAGGTTAGGAGGTAGTGATTCTCTTACCATTTGAGACTTTGACATTCTTGGACCAGTGTTGGATGATCCTTGTTTATGTTACTTCTTATTCTTTCATCCTTGGAGATTTATTCATATTCTTTCTTTTATTTGTATGTTGTACTTAGTTGTATTTACATATCATGCAACTTGTGTAGTGGATGTAGGTTATCATATATATCTTATGGTTCAAGATGTATCTGTTTATTATTTTATGAGATGATGTACTATGTAGAATATTTATATGAATATTGTACTTAATAGATTAAGTTTTATTTATGTAATTCTACGTCACGTAACCCTAGAGATTTGTATTATGTAAATGAGATTGTGTTTATGAGTATGTATTGACTTTATTTTATTACTTCCACTTTAGTATTCAATATTGTATGTAAACTCTTAAGAGAAAAATTATTATATAAACTTAGTAGCATTTTTTAGGTTAATCTCTCTTAGGTTCCCTGGTGGGGTATTACACTTGGTATCAGAGCTCATGATTCTATAATGGGAACTCTAGGAATTTGTACGCTCATTAGATGTCTAGTAGTTAAAACTTAAAACAAAAACTTAGAGATACAACACCCTTTTATTTAGACTATTGCTATATGATTACTTCACATGTTTTATTTCAAGACTACAACATTTGGGGTCAAATTTTGATGCCAATTTGCGATGCCACTACAATTTGTGTATGTTTTTTGTGTTTTTTTTTGCAAGTGCCCCTGATGGTGTCATAATAGCGATGATATTATCGTAATTGCGACACCCATTTGGTTATAAACAAAAAAAGAAAAGAAAAAGGAAGTGTCATTTGTAATTTGTGAATTCGAAGAGCTGCCACGAAGATGACATTGCATTTCTACGTGGCGCAAAGAGGGCATTTGAGTTTGGCATGTACGAAGAGGCCGACACTGTTTGGGAAGAGAGCACTGACACTTGAGGCATGCATTCGAGCTTTGTCTTCTCATTAACTCAATTTCAGTGGCATTGTTTATTTGATAGCATTGTTAATAGTGACATTATTTACATCATAATTAGCATTTGGAATGTTTGATGACCCACAAGATTTGAGATCTAGGGCATCGTTGCTATTACCTTCAAGGCATTGTGTGAAGTGTTTGATCTCTCTTTATTTGTTTTTCTATTGATATTCACTATGTGGTACTCCTTATTTGTGATCATTTCATGAGGAAATATCTTGATGGCTCATGGGCTGCAAGCTAGGGCATCATACATTGTTTATGAGCTCACTGTTTAATACTTGCATTGTTTACATCTTATCATTTGGAATGCCTAATGAACCATGAGCTTTGAGAGCTAGGGAATGACTTCTATTACCTTCAAGGCATTGTGTGAAGTGTTTGATCTCTCTTTACTTGTTTTTCTATTTATATTCACTATGTGGTACTCCCCGCTTATGATCATTTCATGAGGAAATGTCTTAATGGCTCATGGGCTACAAGCTAGGGCATCATACATTGTTCATGAGCTCACTGTTTAATACTGGCATTGTTTACATCTTTTCATTTGGAATGCTTGATGACCTGCGAGCTTTGAGAGCTAGGGCATTGTTTCTATTACCTTCAAGGCATTGTGTGAAGTGTTTGATCTCTATTTATTTGTTTTGTTGTTGATATTCACTATGTGGTACTCCCTGCTTATGATCATTTCATGAGGAAATGTCTTGATGGCTCACAGGCTGCAAGCTAGGGCATCATACATTGTTCATGAGCTCACTGTTTAATATCTGGCATCATGCAAACATACATTAATACACTTACTATTTTGAATTTGAGCTCAGGCATCATGCAATGTTATTGTTTTCATTGCATGCTTGTTGTTGTTGTGCACCATATATTGTTTTATAAACTATTTATTTCATTGAGACCGTGAGCTTGGCATTTGTAATGTATTTTCTATTATTGGATCAATGCTACCATGTTGTTGAGTCTATGTATGGCTTGACTATGCACATGCATAATTGTAGATGAGGATTAGTAATATGGTGCTAGGCATTTCTTAGATCCTTTGGATCTAACCCCAGCTTTTCCTTCCTTGCAATTTTTGGATCATACAAGAGCATACTGGATTGAACCCCGGGTTAACACTTCATTACTTCAGGAAATGTCTGGTACCTTCATTATTTATGTTCATCCACTTATGTATGTTTTCATTCATTCATATTCTTCTGAAAGTTGGCTATTAGTGACCATATAGAACCATTCTTGATATTTTTGGGTCATTTGATGAAAATATGTAAATAGGGACATCAATAATAAAATAAGGATATCTTCATAGGGATATATTAAGATTAATATCGTAAGTAAAAACATTACACAGTGGCATTCATATTAAGTAAAATATGAATTCACATGCCTTTAATTATGATACACTTTTGAAATTATCACTCATTGGTCATTTGACAATTCAAGATATAAGTATTAGAATATAAACTATTGCAAAGAGAAGAAACCCATATGTATCTATCATCATTTAATACAAAATATAAAAGTATCCCATAGACACACAGTTGCTATTATAACAACCATCCTCTAATCCCATGGTGTACTAGTCTCAAGTTAAGAACAATTTACTTAAGCCATCATATAAGTATCATCCTAAAGTTTAAATAGACTTTGACTATGGATATACAACACTGATCCATAATAAATTATAGAGTTTCACTACAATTTCTATGTCCACTGCCATTAAAATATATCACTCCTCCCGTTATATAGGCACCCTTCTCATTAAGTGTTTCCATTAAAATATATCACTCTTGTTATATAATGTATATGCATACTTGTTTAAAATGCCATACTTGTTGCTCTTAAATATTATTACCATTTCACTCAAATTTATGTGACATTAAAACCAAGCCCAAAATGTATACATACGTGTAAGTATAGGAGAAGTTGGATTCTGCAACTATTGAAAAAAAACTATACCAATAGCAGCTTACGAGAAACTATACTTGTGCTTACCACACCATACCTCAACATCATAATGCTTATCATTTTCAAGCTTGAGCGAAGCTTCGTACCACCATTCATAGATTTTTATGCAACGCTGATTTAGATTGGAGGTAAACTACATGTGTCATGTAAACAACATGGTTGAATGCAATCTCTTTTGCGCGTTTTCAAGAGTTTTCCCACCAATACAAGCGTAAATAATGCATTGAACGTAATCTATGAACAATGCGTGGTATGAAGTCTCGCTGAAGCTTGAAATATATCCACTCCTCATGTTATTGTCAAAATTAAATTCAAATATTTCTCAAAACACTTATTCTTGTAGAATTAAGATATCCTTATCTCAATAATAAAACAATCTTCCATAATAGCTTTTGAATCACATTAACACACACCCATGTTCTGTAGAATAGTTCATTTTAGAAGTGTATGGCTGATGTGAAGTGTGAAGTGTTTGTGTGAAGTTTTTGATCTCTCTTTATTTGTTTTTCTATTGATATTCACTATGTGGTACTCCCTGTTTATGATCATTTCATGAGGAAATGTCTTGATGGCTCGCGGGCTGCAAGCTAGGACATCATGCATTGTTTATGAGCTCACTGTTTAAGCAACTCATGTCCCTATTTGATTGGCCAGTGCTCTACTTGTTATATTGAGTTTACATCATATATTTAGTCTTAATAAATATCTTATAAAATAACATAAAACTAACCCAAAATACTTTGTCTTAATAAAATCTTAATAAAATAATATATATTAATCTCAATAAAATTTTATAAAACAACATATATTGTGTGAAGTGTTTGATCTCTCTTTATTTGTTTTTCTATTGATATTCACTAGCTATGTGGTACTCCCCGTTTATGATCATTTCATGAGGAAATGTCTTGATCACTCACGGGCTGCAATCTAGGGCATCATACATTGTTCATGAGCTCATTGTTTAATACTGGCATTGTTTACATCTTTTCATTTGGAATGCTTGATGACCCGCGAGCTTTGAGAGCTAGGGAATCATTGCTATTACCTTCAAGGCATTGTGTGAAGTGTTTGATCTATCTTTATTTATTTTGTTGTTGATATTCACTATGTGGTACTCCCCGTTTATGATCATTTCATGAGGAAATGTCTTGATGGTTCACGGGCTGCAAGCTAGGGCATCATGCATTGTTTATGAGCTCCTTGTTTGAGCACTAGCCAATCAAATAGGGACATGAGGTGCTCAAATAGTGAGCTCATAATGACATAAAAAATGCATGATGCCCTAGCAAAACAAATAAAGAGAGATCAAACACTTCACACAATATTGTTGGAAATATAGATGGAGTAATTGAGAGGGGGGGTGAATCAGTTAACCACAAAAATATTACCACAGATCCCTTAGATGTCTTATTGATTCATTTACTATTGTCACTCGGTAAACATATAGAGAAATGTTGAAACTCGGTTATTGCAGTGAGTATTAATTATAATTGTTCTTAAGCATTCATCAGTGATTAACATGCATGCATAAAGAAAATAACATGAACACAAGAGACACCAGATTTAACGTGGAAACCCAATATGGGAAAAACCACCAATGTAACTAGTTACTATTTTTCACTCTTCTGAAGTGATGCCCTGTTAGGAGCCAACCCGGTAAAAGGTTACAAAACACACTATTAGGTGTGACATTGTTAGAGGATTTAGTCACCCTATTAGGAGTGGCCTTGTAAGAGGTCTTGAAACAATTCAATAGAACTATCACCTTGTTAGAGGATTTACAAAATGGCTGTTAAACCAACTTGGTTAAGAGATTTTGAAATCACTGCTACAATGGTAAGAAAGTAACAATGAAATGACTTGAATAATGATGCAACTGAATTTTTGATTATAGATCTCTATTCTGCTTCACTAGATCCTTCCTGATCAAATAAATCTTCACTACTCCTCAAGGATATCTAACCATCCTTCAAAATTTGCACACACCTTCCTTCAAAATGATTTGCATGTTTGCTCACAAACTTCCACACTTGCACATTATTCTTCACACTTTGAATTCACCATTTGACCTTCTATATATACCATTCAAAGTGTCCATTCAGATTGTCAAGTCGGCACTAATAATCATTGCAAACATTAACACTCATTACAACAGTCGGCTAGAATAAACAAACTTTATTTCTCAAATTAACAAAATCCTTTATTGGGCTGACCTTGCTCGGTAAACACTAATCTTGAAAATATTTCCTTTGGTGACCGAGTGAACTCGGTAAACACTAACTTTCCTTCGATAACCATGGAAGCTCGGTTAACACTATTTTTTGCCATACTTTCCTTTGACACTCGAGAGATCTCGGTAGACACTGAAAACCACCTTGTTGACCGACTGAGCTCGGTAGACACACATAACTGGTTATTGATATGACATTTGTGTGACATCAAAGACAACACACAAACTCCCTCAGATAATTGTATCCAACAATCTCCCTCTTTGGCATTGATGGCAACACAACATGTCATAGCACAATGAAATTTTATAGAAAACATAGAATAAGGAACATATCCTTAGCTTCATTCTGATTCTCATCTTAGTCAGCAAACTTCTCTCTCTGATTGAAAACTCTCCTTCTTAACTTCTCAAATTCTCCTTCTTAGAAATTTCTTGAAATGATAGCAAACTCTCCCTCTTTGACAACACATGCCAAAGACAACTCACACACAACTGGTGAATACCAATGTACCTTAAGTACTAATTCATATGCAATGCTTGACTATGCTGCATCAACTGAATGATCTTCAACATGCTTTGGTTGATGCATCACTAAAAATTTATTTAGTGAGCTTCAGATAGGGGAATGACCCCTAACTTACCTCTTAGATACAAGAATGGATCCTTAGGTAGTGGCTTGGTGAATATATCTGCAATCTATTCTTTTGTATGAACATATTCCAATCTGGTTTCCTTGTCCTGCACCAATTCTCTAACAAAGTGATATTTTATAGCAATGTGCTTGGTTTTGGAATGCATTACTAGATTCTTTGAAATATTTATTGCCCTTGTATTATCACAAAACATAACAACTGGTTCTTTGATCTCAACCTTCATGGCTTCCAATAACTATTTAAACCAAACAATATTAGAGCAGTTTACTACTGCAGCAACATATTCTGCTTCTACTGTGGATTGGGATGTGCAATTTTACTTTTTACTGGTCCAAGATACCAACCTTTTGCCAAGAAAGAATGCTCCACCACTTGTACTCTTTCTGTCATCAATGTTTCCTGCCCAATCAGCATCAGTAAACACTTTTAAGTCCAAATTGCCTCCAAATTTATACCACAAGCCATAATCTTCAATTCCTCTCAAGTACCTCAAGATTCTTTTGATTGCCATCATATGATTTTCTCTGGGTTTTGCTGAGAATCTTGCTACTATACCAACTGCTAAGGCAATATCAGGCCTTGTATGCACTACATACTGTAATTTTCCAATCATTGATCTTTATAAGGTCTGATCTACTTCTTTTGAATCATCATCTTTGGTAAGCTTCAGTCCAATACACATGGGTGTACCAACTAGTTTTGAATCTTCCATACCAAACTTCTTAAGTATTTCCTTGATGTATTTAGACTGAGTAATGTAGATATCGTTCTTGCTCTGCTAAATCTGAAGACCAACAAAGAACTTTATCTGACCAAACATAGACATTTCAAATTCTTTGTTCATTTTCTCTAAAAATTCTTTGCACTGATCATCATTCCCTGTAAACACAGTATCATCCACAAATATTTCTACCAAAACAATTTTGTTATCTGGTCCTTCTTTGATGTACAAATTACTATTATCATTAGCTCTTTTGAAGCCAATCTGAATAAGATAATTATGTAATCTTTCATACCATGCTCTAGGGGCTTGTTTCAAACCATACAATGCTTTGTGTAACTTGCAAACCATATCCTTTTTGTCTGGATCAATAAAACCTTTAGGTTGCTCAATGTAGACTTCTTCATCAAGAATACCATTGAGAAATGCAGATTTTATATCCATCTGATATACCTTGAATCTTTTATGTGCTGCATATGCAAGTAGAGTTCTTACACCTTCTAATCTTGCAACAGGAGCAAAATTCTCACCATAATCTATGCCTTCTTCTTGAGAATAACCTTTACACACCAATCTAGCTTTGTTTCTTGATACTTGACCATCTTCATTCAGCTTATTTCTAAATACCCATTTTGTTCCAATTACATTTTTATCTTTAGGCCTAGGTACAAGAGTCCATGTTTTGTTCTTCTCTATTTGTTATATTTCTTCATTCATAGCCTCAATCCAACTTTCATTTTCCAATGCATCTTTGACATTTCTAGGTTCAAAATCAGCAAGTAAACATGTACCTTTTAGTTTACTTCTTGTCATAGTACCATCTGATTTGTTTCCAATAATCTGATTTGGTGTATGATGCCTCTTGACATACTTGGCTAATATAGGTTCCTTGCCTCTTGAATGAGTTACATTATCATCTTCTTGAATTTCATCTTCAAGTTCAAGTTGCTCGGGCTCGGTAGATATTTGCTCGGTAGCTTCAGACTGAGACTCAGTTTCTTGTGACTCGGTTTGAACTTCTTCTTGTGACTCGGTTACTGTACTGGGCTCAGTAGATGCAATCTCCTTATTGACAAATGTGTCTAGCAATCTATCACGTTCAATGTAAACAAATCTTCTGTAATCCTCTGGTTCCTTTTTGCTTTCTTCTTCAGTCTTTTCTACAAACTCATCAACTTTCACATGTGCACTTTCTATGATTTTGTGAGTAGACAAATTCAGACATCTATATGCCTTACTTTTGCAAGAATATCCCAAAAATATTCCTTCATCACTTTTTACATCAAATTTTCCTTTTCTAGATTCTTTTAAGATGTAACATTTACTACCAAATTATTTCAAGTAACTTACATTGGGTTTATAGCCATACCATAACTCATAAGGAGTTTTGAATGTGTCTTTCCTCAACTGTACTCGGTTCAAGGTATGAACTGCAATGTTGATAGCTTCCTTCCAGTATTTCATTGCAATGTTCTTTTTAATCATTAGAGTCCTTGCACAATCCATGATAGATCTGTTCCTCCTTTTAGATATTCCATTCTGCTCAAGAGTTCCTGGGGCTGATACTTGTCTTTTGATTCCTCTTTCAATGCAAAAATTATTGAATTCATGGGAGATGAATTCACCACATCTGTCTGATCTCAAGAACTTCATTCTTTTCCCTATTTCCTTTTCTACTCTTGCCAAATACCATTTGAACTTCTCAAATGCTTCTGACTTTTCTCTTAAATACATAACAATCATCATTCTAGAGTAATCATCAACAAAGAGAATAAAGAATTTTTCTCCAGTATAGCTTTCAATTCCAATAGGTCCACATAAATCAGTATGCACAATTTCCAAAATATCTTCAGACTGATAGTTTTTACTTTTAAAGCTAGTCTTTCCCATTTTACCAATCTGACAATTCTTGCATAGACCAACATCAGGTTTCTTCAAAGTAGGAATACCTCTTACTTTCTTGAATTTTCTTATTTTCACCATATTATCAAAATTTACATGACATAACCTTTTGTGCCATAACCAACTTTCTTCAATTTGACCAACAAAACATGAGCATTCACCAAGATCAAGATAAAATAGGTTACCTTTGGTTTGTTTGCCTGATCCAATCAGTTTTCCCTTGTCATCCAGCAGTCTTGCTTTGCCATGCATGAATTCAACTTTGAATCCAATGTTGATTAGTTGTTCTACACTTAGGAGATTATGCTTTAATCCTTCAACCCAATATGCATTGTCACATATAAGTTCTTTGGTTAATGAAATTTGTCCTCTTCCTTTTATACAACAAGGTTCATTGTTTCCAAACCTTACACTACCACCATCATAGTCTTCAAAATGTTCAAACTTTGTTTTGTCACCAGTCATATGATGTGAACATCCACTATCTATGATCCATGTATCATTTTTGCCTATATGAGAGATAAGTGCCATCTCATCTTCATCATCATCAGATTCATCTTTTACAGCAATGAAGATAATTTCTTCTTCACTATCATCAAAATCCTTAGCCAAAAAACATGTTTTCTTACCTTTATCCTTGAATGATTTGAAATTCTTCTTGCCATTGTACTTGTGACCATTCTTCTCATCCTTTCTTTGCTTGTTTGGGCACCTAGCTACAATATGACCAATTTCTTCACATGAAAAATAGATTAAGGGAGCTTTACCTTTGTATTTACCTCTGCCTCTAGAATATTTCTTTGCAAGTAATGCTTCAATAACTTCAAGATCACTATCAGAACTTTCCTCTGATTCTTCTTCACTTTCTGACTGGATTTTCTTGCCCTTCTTAAGTGAAAGTTTGGCCTCAAATGCTGATTCAATATTTTTAGAAGTTGGAACATAGTTGTCATAGTTATCCAATTCAAAGGCTGTCAATCTTCCAACTAAGGCATCCAAAGTTATATTGTGATTTTCTTCACATCTTCTTTCTTGAATAGCAAATACTCTTATTGCATAGATAGGGAGTAATGTTCTGAGAACCTTACTTATAACAGTTTCATCATCAATTGTTCCTCTAGAAGCTCTGATTGCACTAACACTTGCCTTGATCCTTTCAACATATTTTGCAATGTTTTCATCTTCTCTCATTTTCATCTCATCAAACTGTCCTCTTAGGCTTTCTGCTTTGGCTCTCTTCACATTGTCATCACCACCATAAATTTTCTTTAGCTTGTTCCACATTGCATAAGCAGTTGTGCAGTCTTTGATCTCATCAAATTCTTCATAGCTAAGAGTTGATGCAATGTCTATCATCACGGTGTTATGGTTCTTTTTCTCTGCAATGTCTTCAACAAATAATGTGCCAGTAGGAACTGTATATTCTTCATCAAGATATTTTTATCCTGAATCACCAATGGAAGCCAGATGAAGTCTCATGAGACCTTGCCATGCTGAAAAGTTATCTTTGTTAAGCCTTGGAATTTCTCTCTTGTAAGACATCTTGATCTTTAGCTTAGGTCCTTGAAACCCTTCCTGCAAGCACCAAAATTCTTGGAAATATAGATAGAGTAACTGAGAGGGGGGGTGAATAAGTTAACCACAAAAATATTACCATAGATCCCTTAGATGTCTTATTAATTCATTTACTACTGTCACTCGGTAAACATACAGAGAAATGTTGAAACTCAGTTATTGTAGTGAGTATTAATTATAATTGTTCTTAAGCATTCATCAATGATTAACATGCATGCATAAAGAAAATAACATGAACACAAGAGACACCAGATTTAACATGGAAACCCAATATGGGAAAAACCACCAATGTAACTAGTTACTATTTTTCACTCTTCTGAAGTGATGCCCTATTAGGAGCCAACCCGGTAAAAGGTTACAAAACACACTGTTAGGTGTGACCTTGTTAGAGGATTTAATCACCCTGTTAGGAGTGGCCTTGTAAGAGGTCTTGAAACAATTCAATAGAACTGTCACCTTGTTAGAGGATTTACAAAATGACTATTAAACCAACTTGGTTAAGAGATTTTGAAATCACTGCTACAATGGTAAGAAAGTAATAATGAAATGACTTGAATAATGATGCAACTGAATTGCTGATCACAGATCTTTGTTCTACTTCACTAGATCCTTCCTGATCAAATAAATCTTCGCTACTCCTCAAGGATATCTAACCATCCTTCAAAATTTTCCCACACCTTCCTTCAAAATGATTTGCATGTTCACTCACAAACTTCCACACTTGCACATTATTCTTCACACTTTGAATTCACCACTTGACCTTCTATATATACCATTCAGATTGTCCATTCAGATTGTCAAGTCGGCACTAATAATCATTACAAACATTAACACTCATTACAATAGTTGGCTAGAATAAACAAACTTTATTTCTCAAATTAACAAAATCCTTTATTGGGCTGACCTTGCTCGATAAACAATAATCCTGAAAAGATTTCCTTTGGTGACTGAGTGAACTCGATAAACACTAACTTTCCTTTGATAACCATGGAAGCTCGGTTAACACTATTTTCTGCCATACTTTCCTTTGACGCCTGAGAGATCTCAGTAGACACCAAAAACCACCTTGCTGACCGACTGAGCTCAGTAGACACACAGAACTACTTATTGATATGACATTTGTGTGACATCAAAGACAACACACAATTAGACAATTGTATCCAACAATCTCCCTCAGAGAATTGTATCCAACAAATATATGTTGTTCTATAAGATTTTATTAAGACAAAGTATTTTGGGTTAGTTTTATGTTGTTTTATAATATTTTATTAAGACTAAATATATGATGTAAACTCATAATTATACTTGATATATATATACTTCAAAGGAGGAATTATGAAATATAGTTAAAGGTAGTTATCTCTTCTATAATGATGGAGTGAAAGGTAATGATCAATGAGGTTGCTGCTATTAGATCATACATTAATACACTTACTATTTTGAATTTGAGCTCGGGCATCATGCAATGTTATTGTTGTCATTGCATGCTTGCTGCTGTTGTGCACCATATATTGTTTTATACACTGATTATTTCATTGAGACTGTGAGCTTGGCATTTGTAATGTATTTTATATGATTGGATCGATGTTGCCATGTTATTGAGGTTGTAGATGCATTGAATCACCACTACCATTCTATTTTGATAGCAACAATATAACAAACAGAGCATCGTCCAATCAAATAGGGACATTAGTATAGATGATGTAGATTTGTGTACCTCTTTGTTTTGATGTAGCTTACTCATTGCATGCAATGGGGCCTCCTTGGGGCTGCCAACTATGTTGTGATGTTATGATATTTACTTGAAATCACAATAGTGACTCACCGGGTGTTCATGCAGACATAAATGCAGCAATTTACTCTCTGCAACATTCTTCTGAGTGCACATGTCTTGTAGCATGGTTTTTCTTTCAAAAGTGTATGGCTTGACTATGCACATGCATAATTGTAGATGAGGATTAGTAATAGGATGCCATTCTTTGCTTAGATATTTTTTTATCTAACCCCCATCTCTCTTTTCTTTGCAATTTCTAGATCACACAGGGGCACACTAGATTCATACCTGGGTCAAAAATTCATCACTTCAGACAATGTCTGGCACCCTTATTATTTATGTTCATCCTCTTATGTATGCATGTACTCTTGCATTTTCTTCTAAAATTTATTTTCCTTGTATAGTATATATAAGTTATTTTTCATATATATACATGTAATCTTTAGATGCAATTTTTTTTTCCCTTTACATGTATCTTTGTATGAAATGAACACAAATTTAACAAGATCATCTAATAATGCAAACTAGGGTACTTGATGTTACATAGACCTTGCTATAACTTTGTCCTAGGCCCTCCTAGAATCAAAGAGGCTAATCTCCTAGCCTTAAGGGTGCTATCCTAGTCCCCTTCTAAGAAGTTTCAAACTCCTCCTTTCTCCATTCAGTCTATGACACCAAGAATATGATAAAGTTCACTATTCTAGGAACCTCTCTATCCCTTCTAAAAAGTTTTGTCTGTTGTCTTGCCTAAAAAGGCTACTAGGTTTAGTAGGCCTAATTGACCTTTTTCTGCTAATAACTCCAAACTTCTTTGAGCAAAGCATCCAACTAATTATGGATTTGAATACCCTTTTGGAAGGGCTTTAAGATTTTTTCGGTCTCCTTTTCCCATACTGTCCATACAGGGCCTGCTGAAAATGGGGCTATAAATGAGGGTTTGGTAACTCACTATCTATAACAGTGAGGGTTTAGTATTTCCCCTTGTATCCACAATCCCCTGAGCTCTCTCTGCATTGGAGATGCTTGATCATGCATCTGACCTACCCTCAACATCATTTGAACTAGGCTTTGAGCACCCTCAATCACTCCATCTGCTCTGCAACAGCACACTGACCCCTAACCAAACACTGATAGATTTCCTAGGGCATCAGTTTATAGATACATCCTAAACTTTCTAGGGCCCCTCCTTTGCACAACATATATTATAGGGAATCTAGACACAAATCCCATAGACCTGTACAGATTGTACGATGGGAGAGTGCTCTAGCACTCCATTATTCAAAGCTTTGTCAGTAGTAACCCGAGATAGGCCAAAATAAAGAAAACTATGAAGACTAACTCAAAACTGAAATGAAATGCTAAATAACTATCCTAGGAATTCAAAAACATTAACAATCATCACATGCAAACATTACAGTCAAATATTCAATCCATTTCTTATCTCTGTCAACACAAAAATGTATATCTCTATCAAAGGAAAACTAGTTACATAGTCTAACTACAACCAAAAGTTTTCTCTCCATACTACACTCTTCCCTACACCTCAAATTATGGTTTTCAAAGCTTAAATAGCTCCCTCCTTAGTGTTAGTGCCCATGGATTGGGCTATCTATCTCTTGAGTCGGTTACATGCTTTTGCAAGAAAAACTGTCATGACAACTTTTAGAGTTGTCAAGCAACTTTTGGTGGATAGACAAACCACCTACACACAACTCAAAAGCACTCAATCCTTGATTGAGTAAGGGTCATAAAGGCCATTTTAAAACCTCTAAATCATTAAAGAGGCCATTTTTTCAACTTTAGAACACTGTCCGAGCCGGTTACATGCTTTTGCAAGAAAAATTGTCATGACAACTTTCAAAGTTGTCAAGCAACTTTTGGTGGATAGACAAACCACCTACACACACCTAAAAAGCACTCAATCCTTGATTGAGTAAGGGTCATAAAGGCCATTTTCAAACCTCTAAAACATTAAAGAGGCCATTTTTTCAACTTTAGAACACTGTCCGAGCCGGTTACATGCTTTTGCAAGAAAAACTGTCATGACAACTTTCAAAGTTGTCATGCAACTTTTGGTGGATAGACAAACCACCTACACACACCTCAAAAGCACTCAATCCTTGATTTATTAAGGGTCATAAAGGCCATTTTCAAATGTCTAAAATATTAAAGAGGCCATTTGTTCAACTTTAGAACACTGTCCGAGCCGGTTACATGATTTTGCAAGAAAAACTGTCATGACAACTTTCAAAGTTGTCAAGCAACTTTTGGTGGATAGACAAACCACCTACACACACCTCAAAATCACTCAATCCTTGATTGAGTAAGGGTCATAAAGGCCATTTTCAAACCTCTAAAACATTAAAGAGGTCATTTTTTCAACTTTAGAACACTGTCTTATGACAGGCAACCTAGCAAAGTTGGCTAAGACTACTGCAACCAGGCTCCAAAAGACACACCAAGGACTCAAAAGAACAAAGAAGAAAAAACACTAGCTAGCACACCTAGAGAGACCAAATAGGCTTCTCCCTAACCTAGTGGCTTGGCTAAGACCACTACAAGCCAAAATTTAGGAACACTAGGTACCAAACAACCCTACCTAGGTTCCCTCACCAGTACTGTAGTCCTTTTGAATCTTAGGATGACATCTCAATTGGGAAAGGAAAACCAAAACCTTTCATAGACCAATAACAACCATGGCATGTGGGTTCTCTTCTGTTGTACAATTATACTCATAAAATATATGTATGGTTATAAAATTTCATGCCTTGAAATTTTATAACATAGTTCATCTTCATCAAAATAGAATGGAAGTGGTGATTCAATGCATCTGCCCAAATTCTATGTGCTTTGAGCCAATGAAATTTTTATCATCATGATGGAGTAATAATGCATTAAATGTCTTACTGATGTCCCTATTTGATTGGTCGGTGCTCTGTTTGTTATATTGCTGCTATCAAAATAGAATGCTAGTGGTGATTCAATGCATCTACAGCCTCAACAACATGGTAGCATCGATCCAATAATAGAAAATACATTACAAATGCCAAGCTCACGGTCTCAATGAAATAAACAATGTATAAAACAATATATGGTGCACAACAGTAGCAAGCATGCAATGACAACAATAACATTGCATGATGTCCGAGCTCAAATTGAAAACACTAAGTGTATTAATGTATGATCATATATTTAGTCTTAATAAAATCTTATAAAACAACACAAAACTAACCCAAAATAGTTTGTCTTAATAAAATCTTAATAAAACAATATATTTAGTCTTAATAAAATCTTATAGAACAACATATATTGTGTGAAGTGTTTGATCTCTCTTTATTTGTTTTGATGTTTTGCTAGGGCATCATGCATTGTTTATGTCATTATGAGCTCACTATTTGAGCACCTCATGTCCTTATTTGATTGGTCGGTACTCAAACAGTGAGCTCATAAACAATGCATGATGCCCTAGCTTGTAGCTCGTGAACCATCAAGACATTTCGTCATGAAATGATCATAAACGAGGAGTACCACATAGTGAATATCAACAACAAAACAAGTAAAGAGAGATCAAACACTTCACACAATGCCTTGAAGGTAATAGAAATGATGCCCTAGCTCTCAAAGCTCGCAGGTCATCAAGCATTCCAAATGAAAAGATGTAAACAATGCTAGTATTAAACAGTGAGCTCATGAACAATGTATGATGCCCTAGCTTGCAGCTCGCGAGCCATCAAGACATTTCCTCATGAAATGATCATAAGCGGGGAGTACCACATAGTGAATATCAACAACAAAACAAATAAAGAGCGATCAAACACTTTACACAATATATGTTGTTTTATAAGATTTTATTAAGACTAAATATATTGTTTTATTAAGATTTTATTAAGAAAAAATATTTTGGATTAGTTTTGTGTTGTTTTATAAGATATTTATTAAGACTAAATATATGATGTAAACTCAATATAACAAATAGAGCACCGACCAATCAAATAGGGACATGAGGTGCTCAAACAATGAGCTCATAAATAATGCATGATGCCCTAGCTTGTAGTCTGTGAGCCAAACTCGAATGCCCTCTTCGTGCCATGCAAAAGTGCAGTGTCGTCTTCGCGGAAGCTCTTCGAATTCACAAAAATTACAAATGACACTTTCTTTTTCTTTTTTTTTTTGTTTATAACCAAGCTGGTGTCGCAATTAAATCAACAAATGCCATCAAAATGAAATTGAGTTAATGAGAAGACAAAGCTTGAATGCCTACCTCAAGTCATGGCTACAATATGAAGATCAAATGCTAAGGAACTATGTTATAAAATTTCAAGGCATGAAATTTTATAACTGTACAAATATAAAATTTCAAGGAATGAAATTTGACCTCTGATTTGACCTTGATAATGCCCCCTCCATTGCTTATGCTTGATCATGTCTGCCTTGTGTTGATGGGCATGGTGGGTTACTGTTGTGGATGCATTATTTGGAAGTGATGCCATAGCAACACTAGATGGAACAACAACATGTGGTGTTGTTGTTGCACTATTTGGATGATGCAGTCACAACAATGATTCACCAAGTGTTCATAGAGACATAAATGTAGGGCTTCATTTGGATTCCAGTGCCTATACACTGCACATGTTCCTAAGTGCACATGTTCTATAGCATAGTTCCTTTTAGAAGTGTATGGCTTAACTATGCACATGCATAATTTTAGATGAGGATCAATAATAGGGTGTTAGGAATTGCTTAGATCCTTTGGATCTAACCCCATCCTTTTTTCCTTGCAGTTTCTGGATCATACATGAGCATACTGGATTGAACCCAGGGTCGACACTTCATTATTTCAGGCAATATCATATACCTTCATTATTTATGTTCACCCACTTATGTATGTTTGCATTCATTCATATTATTTTGAAAATTGGCTATACTCATATTCTTCTTGTGTCTGAGTCTTCTAACTATGATCAATTTAATGCTATAAATCTTGACATAGAATTCGATATCAATTGATCATATATCCATTCCAAATGATATAACTACATTTGAATAAACATACATGCCAACCATTTGAGAAAATGTCCATATGAAATCTAGAGCAATACATTAATTTTATAGCGAATTCATGATTTATAATGCCCCTTGATTTATAGTGAATTCATGATTTATAATTCAGTTGTAGCAGCTCAATGTGTTTGAACTCAAGAATACCCCTTAGGAAGTAAGTGTATAAATGAAGGATGAAACACATAGGAAGCTATGAGAAGCTATGAGAAGGTGACATGAAGCTAATGAAAGGAGGCATCTCAATGATGTTAAACCACAGGGGATTCTCTTTGTTCTCTACAATGGAGTGAGCTAATTCTGAAAGTATAAATAGATAATTTTAACAATGTATAAAGTCCTTCACAAGATGTAATGAAAACACTAGTGGAAAGGCACGAGAACTGTTTGACGAAATGCCACAATAGTGGTGTCCCATGCAATGCTAAGATGTTTAGTTATATGCAATGCTAAGATATTCAAAATATTGTTGGATAAATAGATAATTTTAACAATGAATAATGTCCTTCACAAGATATAATGAAAACTATGGAGTGAACTATGTTTGTCTGATTATATAGCTATTATCTTATGTCAGGTATCCCACACAGTCTCATGGATTGTCAGGTACAAGTCAATACACCCCATAGAGATTAATGTCTTTTACCATATGTAAAATATCTCTCATTTCCACTTGTCTTTCTCATTGCATGAGGTGCAGGTACTAGCGAAAAGGTATTTGTTAGAATTGTCTTCCTCGAGCGAGAAAAATCTAGGAATGGAAGAAGAAAGTGAGACATTTAGTATGTGTAATTCAATGAGATCGACTCGAGGTCAAAAGATCAGAAAGAAATTCAATAAAAACATGAAATTTTTCCTTGCTCAAGGGGGGTTGTGTTCTTATGATGATGAGAGCAAAGGTGACTCTGAGCTGTCATTTAGGTACAAACATCTATAGAAACAATGGGTCCCCGATGAACTTCCTCCAATAAACACTGATTTTTATGTTAAAGAGAGGATATATCGCATAGCATCATCTTCATTACATGGTTTGGGCCTATTTTCCATGGATGGCATAAAGGTCTCTTACAACAAAGTTGTCGAATTGATGGAGTATGTCGAACCTTGTTATGATTATAGTAGTTGGATGTAGATTGTTAAATATAAAAAAAGTATGTGTAGGTATGCACTCACGGAAAATTATATAAAACAAAAGGTCAATGAACAAAGTAAAAAAGTAGCTATATACGTTGACAAAAGACCAAAAGCATCAGGGAATATTGTAGGTTTTATAAACAGTACATGACCTACGTCAACTAAGAAGCAACCCAATTGCATATTTGAGGTGCATGAGGGAAATCACGTATTTGTATGTGCGATCAAATCAATACATGGAGGCGAGGAGTTTCTTATCAATTACAATTTGAATCACATAGATACAAAAAACCCCATCATTATCATGGACAAGGTGGTACACATTTTGATAATTGTCTATTATTCAATGTAGCTTAGAATAAGAACACGTGTTTTAACATGTCTAAATGATTTTTTTGTGAAATATAGAGCTATAGTATGGATCAACAGCCATAGGATACGCACGGCGGTGATAGTTCTCATGGGACTTCTTCTTCCCGACAGGTAAAACTTATTGTTGTTGTAAAAATGCACATACAAGAAAAATGTTAATGCATATTTTTGTTATGTTAATGCGTATATTTTGTTGTACTAATATTTTGGAATGCTTTTAAATAAAGGGCTAATAATATTGTTCTCACAAACGAGTGCTGATTAGAGAAAGGGAAAGGAATAAGTAGTCCATGAGGAGCCGCAAAATGAGCATGATCCATTTGATGTTGATTTTTTATCAGAGGTTGATCCTGTGGTTGCACTGGAAAGGGTCCTTCGTGCAATATCAAAAGAGTTAGCTCAAATGGAAAATATTCAACCTCACACTCTTGAAATACAGAGGGCAGCAAATATGTTGATTGGCCATGTTCAAAACTATAGAGTAAATATTAATGTAGTTTTTGATTATAACAAAAGTTCAATAATGATTTTTATAGTATACTATTTTATTTATGTCATTAACTAAAATATATATGTGTTCTCTTTATAGGGGATGCTAAATAGATTAAAGGGCATTACCTTAGATGCAAATACTTCAGATGGTACATCACATGTTTTATCCTCCATCTTGTCCATGGTTATCCATATTTTTTTATGCTCTAACAATATTTTTGTTCAGCACCTGCTATTGAACCTATGTTGAGTACGGTGCCTGGTACGAGGATCAGATCCACAGAGCTAGTTCTACCTGAAATGTCGGCAAGTACACCTACTATTAGTAAGTAGACTCCTCTTTTTCTCTCTTATTTATCATGTGTTTATTTCACTTGAACTATATATTCTTTCTTAGGGGGCATTTTGTAATATTGGATTCATTTTATGTAGGAGGCGATGACATAATTCTTGGATGTACTCATGTTAAATGTACGGGAACAATACAGTGTGATCAATTTCTCATGAGCAATGAAGATGGACTTCCTCTAAGAGTAGCCCAGCTTCCAGGTACTTTAAAGACTGATCCTTTCTTTTACTATACAATATAATACCCATAACATAATGCACTAACCCCCTATGTGGTCCCTTGTAATAACTAATTATAATAATCTCATAATTATCTTGCAGGAAATAATCTATTTTATGAAAAACTTAATGATGAATGTTTGCACATTTTCGAGCCGACCATATGCACATGGTATCATATTTTGATTTCATTGCAAGATTAGATTTTGTTTCATCCCTTTCTTCAAGTATATTAAAAGGTAGCTTCACTTCATTTATGAATCTAACTATTTTTTTTCTTAAAAGGTGGTCAGTACAAGATAAAGGGTTAAAGAATAAGCTCATTGACTCTATGACAACACTTTTTGGACCTGAAGTCTTTCATAGACTTAGACTCCTTGACAAAGCGGGCACTATTTTGAAGTATATTAGGGACAACTACAGGAGCTAAATAGAACACAACCCTTATTACGAGCAGCCTCCCTATATTCATATTAATGAGTGGGAGGATCTTTAAAAAGATGCACTTGAGAGAAGTGCAAGACATAGTGGACGAGTAGTATCACTTGAGGAAAGAAGGTATGTGATAATGTTAATAATGAAATTATGTACTATTTACTATTTGTACTTATGTGATCTAACATACTTCAAACATCACATAGGTTGCCTGACACAACAAAGGCAACAAAAGCACAAGCAACATAGGCTTGGCTCAGGTAGATGTTCAAAACTTGTTGCACGAGTTGTAAGTAGTAGTAAATGAAAAATCGTATGCAAATATTTATAATTAAATTGCAATCAACTTAGTTTTGATGAAATTCACTACAATAAAAATTCATGATACCAATAAAAAATGCAGGCCTTGCAGTTCAAAAAACTGATTATAGAAGAGGAAAAAAAAAATGCTTCAAACAAGGCTATAAAGTCATGGTTGAATGATACCGAGCAATGAGTGCACAAGGTTCTTCTGCTGGATCTGTTGATCAGGTAAATAAGCCAATTGATTTTTATTTCAAGTTGAAAACTTTACCAATTACTGTATTTGATGTTAAGTTCCAACATAAAGTGAATATATTTGTTTTAAGTAAGGAAACACTGATTATATATTTGTTTAAAACTTTAAATTGAATATATTTATATGTAGTAAGCTGAATGATTAACATTTCTCAGTATTTGTCTTGTATTTATATGTATATATTGTCGATAAATACACTAATTATTTACATTGGAATGCAGCTTGCCGATATTGATACTGCACCAGCCGAGCACGATGGAGGCATCAATTCTAATGTGAATTGTAGTACTCAAGGTATACATTTTCTATTCAAATTTTGATTAATGAATATTTAATACAAGCAAACATGTTAAATTGAATTTGGCGTAGTAATAAAAATTTAGTTATAATGTGTTGGGATTAATAAAACATTTTGTATTGCAGTTGCAGGGGATATAGAGGACGTTGTTCTCGATGAGCGTGTTGAGGTTCAAGCCACCGAGCAAGATGATGTGGTTGGAGAAGGTAAAGAGCATCACGTTTATGTTTTTTAATGTATTGAAATGCTTGTAACAATAATGAATATATTTTAAATTAACCCTAATTATGATAATATGTTTTTAATTGAAGCCTTTTATTTGTTATTGCAGAGGACCCGCCTTTGCAAAGGACAATGAGATCACATGCACGACCAAGAAGAAATGATGCTCTGGACATGGATACACCTCTGCAACAATATAAGGAAGTAGAAAAAAAGAGGAAGCCAAAAAAAAAATGATTCTCATTTATGCAACTTATTTGATAATGACTGTTGTTTATTTGACAATGACTGATGTTTATTTACACGTGTTTGAGCTTAGTTCCATGTTTAGACACCGAGTTTCCTTTTATACACTATTGTAATGTTGGAGGGGTTTTTGCTAAATTTTAGTGGATTTCATATTTTGGGAGAAATTAGTATTAGAATGTTCAATGGGTTCTTTTCTAAAACACAATACTTAAATCATCATCTTGTCTAGAATGGTTAATCAATTGTTTAAGGTGGATTAGTTGTGATGATGAGATGTTCCATTTAGATGTTAACTATAATAGTCTCTTGGTTTCAGGCAATGCAAAAGGAGACACCTAGTTCAATATGCAATCTCAATTCATATACATAGGATATCAGGTGGAGCTAAAAAACACAACAGGGTTGCATTTTTTATAGAGGTCTTTAATTGTGTATTTTAAGTTATAGACCATTGCGAACATTGTAATTTTGACCTATTAAAAAAATGCAAACATGTTATGTTTTTTCAACTCCACCTGCTATATGTGCATATTCTCCTTGTGTTGCATGCACATTCTCAATTCAGAGTGGGAAAAATCTTATTTTCGATGTGAGGGAGAGAAGCCATACACATAAGTGATGGAGTTGAGGGGAGATGAAGGAATACCAAACATTGAATTTGGAATTTTTCATCAGAGAAATTGTAGTGGAGGTCTGATCAATAGAGAAGATAGTAATGACCGCAAGAGAATGAATAGTGGTTACAATTGTAGTGGGGAAGATAGTGGAGGCCATCCATGAAGAAACTTTCTGATAGAGATGGTGTACAAGAAACAAAGGAGAAAAAAATGTAAACGTCCTGGGTCTTCTCAGGTCCACCTATTATCCGTGCATATTCTGCTTGTGTTGCACACACATTCTCAATTCAGAGTGGGAAAATCTTATTTTTGATGCGAGGGAGAGAAGCCAAACACAAAGAACATGTAAATAAATGTGACAGCTACAAAACATAAATATAGGTATCACAATAGCTAACAAACATAAATGTAGGCATCATGGTCCCAATTGTTTGGAGACACAACATAATTGAATGCTATACCTAGAAAATGCAACACAACCACTACTTCTGTAGTTCTAAGTTAACTCTGTGGAATCCAAAAACCATATATAGATTCCTTATCTTTGGTTTTTGGATCCCATAGTGTCAACTTGGAACTACATGAGTAGTGGTTGTGTTGCATTGTTTGGGTATAGCATTCAATTATGTTGTGTCTCCAAACAATTGTAACCATGATGCCTACATTTATGGTTCTCAGCTGTTGTGTCCTAGGACCCCTTATGACCCTTTACGACCCCTAAGAATACACATCTTAGAGGTCTTAAAGTGTCGTAAAGGGTCATAAGAGGATCCTAGGAGGGGCCAGATGAGCTTCCACATTCACGCGATTGGCCCTGTTAAGTAGAGAATGTTAAACTATTATCGAAATAAAGAGAAGCTCAATAATTTAAGATCTCAATCAACGTAAGACAAATATATATTTATTTTTAAAAAATAGTGAGTCATTGCAATTACAATAGAAACAAAGAATAATCAATGACAAAACTAAAAGCGACGACTATCTGTCAGAAACATCAATCACTTCAAGGAGCAATGATCACTTCAGCTCACCTCAATAAGTCTTGACCCAAGATCAAGTCATATCGATTCATCTCAATGGCTACCAAGAACCAAGTCACAAAGAAACACCACAGACCACACTGCAAACCCACTGTGAAGAGGCATCCAATGTCTCATAAGTCGCATCAAATGACCCACTTTCTGTAATCCAAGTCTCTCAGCTTGGTTCACCTAGAAGAAGACTTATCCCAAGTCATCATGGACACCATAGTGATCTACAAATCCAAGTCTCTAGACTCGACTAACTAATGTACAAGCCGCTACTGAATCTACTATAAAGTCATCTCTAAATGACAACCAAATCTGAAAGAACACCAATCAAGTCAAACTCAATCGACAAATATATATATTTTTTTAAAAAAATTGTGATTTTTGTCACAATTACAACAACCTCAGAGAAGCGATGACAATCTGTCAAAAATTCCAGATGGATAACCATCGCACCAATAGCATTTTCGTCAGTATACAATCTTCCAATGACAGATTGGCATCGAAAGATTATGATGGTTACCCGTCGTAGGTACAGTATTTTCATCAGTAACTAACTACGTTCGATGGAGATCTGTCGAATGTGGGATGGCTACAAGTAGACCCGATGGGTATATTCACTGTGTTGAAACCCCCTTTTGCGACAACTATAGGCGTCGCATGTACGACGCCTATCGTAACTGTCAGTGTTTCCAACTACAAAATTGTGACGCCGGATGGTGTCACTTAATCGATGGTATACTATCTAAATTTAGACAATCAGCCGTTGAAAAAAGGTCTCAAATGTACTAGTGCTAACTTACTTAAGATATCATTCTTCTTGTTTGAATATTGTAGGAAAGATGGTGAATGAGACTAGATGTGTTGCTAGATGTCGTAGTGGAGGCCATAGTAGAGGACGTGGAAGGAGTAGGCTTCCTAGACCTCTTGTGAGTCATAGAGTTAAGTAGAGAAGGGAAGAGAATAGTGGTGAGCATCATGGGGATTAAAGAGAGCTTAATGCTATGCGGATTCTCCAGACTATTCTAGAACATCTACTTGTGCAAGACAAGGCTAAGCATGAAGAATCACACCATTTTGATAATGAGGAGATAAAGAGATCCAAGAGTCCCATAGGAAGGGACACTACCCTTGGTTAGGGGGTCATAAGGTCCAATTAGATGAGAGACCTTCTGAGATCACGACCTCCTCCTTTTAATGGTCTTGGTACTAGTTTTGTGGTAGAGACGTGCCTCATTGCATTGTATCGATATTGTTTTATGCAATAATTCAATACCAATGTTAGGGCAAGGTGTGTTGTGATGAACCTCGAAGTTTTTCCATCTTCTTGGTGGAAGATTGAGGAGCAGAAACTTAAGCTTACATTAGAGATTGTTACTTGGGAGCTATTTCTTGAAAACTTTCAAGAACTCTTCTTATCTGAGCAGTGGCAGTAATAGCGCACATATGAGTTCTACAATCTATAGGAATTATCTATGATTATCCAAGATTATAAGCATCATTTCTTTGAGCTCAAGCCTAGTGAGATTATAGGTATGCCACCAAAGCGTGACATAGATTTTCGCATCGATCTTGTTCCAAGAGCACAACCTATATCTAGAGCTCCTTATCGGATGACCACACAAGAGTTGAGTGAGCTTAAGCTCCAATTAGAGGATGTTTTGGTAAAGGGTAGTATTCAGCCAAGTGTTTCTCCATGGGGAGCACCTATACTCTATCTCTTCTAATGTTAAAGACTCCTCTACATTGTGTAATCACCATTGTATTATTTAATTTTCTTGTGACTCTATTCTCACTATAAAATGATGACACGGACTTATTTTAATGGAGAAACTTGTTATCTTTGTCTTCTATGTTGATTGATATTAGAATTTTGTTGATCCTATACAATGGTATTACTTTTACAATAGCTCACCTTCATTATATTGAACCATCTACTTTTTTGTTCTACACATTTTAATATTGATCACTGAATCTAAACTATGGCATATAACTTCCATGAATCCCTTTGAGTCCTTATCATTTCTAGATATTTTTGACATGTTCCTAGCACTATTTTGATAGGGTCCTATAGCTTAACTTTTTTATCATGTAGTTGCACCTTTTTTAGAATATTCTTGCACTTATTATCTTAATTTTTCTTTCAACTATGCAAGAATGTACTTGTGCTCTATTTTATCATCATGACACCTCTCTATTCATATTGGAATTTTATTAACCATGCTAGGATGATCGCATCATCCATTTCTGATGATATAATCTAGAAAATATGTGTTATTGGTAACAGTAAATCATGATGATATGTTGTTATAAATGATATCTATTTTCTTGATGAAACCATCATAACATGTTTGATGGAGGGATTGCACACCCTGTCATGATCAATAATGTTCCATCACCAACATTTTGGTCTCAACCCTTGTGGGAGCCCACTCGATCCCACAAGCTGAAATATGAATGATATCAACCTAGAATGTTAAATGATGATTATCATACATGTATCTTCAAAACAAGAAAACTCATTAGATAAAAAGATGAAGTTATGATCTATTCTTTTCTGCATCCTTCAATATGATTTGATGTATTTATGTGAGTGATCTATGCATGTATTAATGACATGTAAATATGGAATTGTGACCCTAAGCTCTAACAAAGCTCATTTAACTCTTCTTATAGTAGGTGATGCAAACATGATAAAGCAACTAGAGCTTAACAAAATATGAAACTGTGGATGCTCAAAATAGATGTGGGATTCATCATTCCAGGAAATGATAGGTCCCCTTTCCTTATTTCCTTTCATTTCTTCATGCTTATGTGTACTCGTGTAAATGCATGTTTTTAGAGTGATTCTCATAGCTTGTGTGGGATATGTACTTTATTTTGATGAATAAAATAACTTTTAATGTAAACAGATGTATGAATTTTTGATGTACGACATTTGCATAAACATGGTTTGATGTTTTTAAATTAGCATTTTTCCTTTTAGTTAAAACATTTAATTTGAAACCAAATATGTACCTTAGATATATTAGTTGTAAATACATAACCATCTCCACCTAATTGATCTTATAACAAAAATTAGGTAACAATTAATAACTACAACTTCAAAAGGTAAGCATCTAAACATTATCATTCCACAATATTGATAAAATAGAAATGATGAAAATTATTTCTTACTCACAAAATATAACAAGTATAGGAGTTTATTACATTTCTCAACCAACCATTTCTAAATGAAAAATATGGGAGACTTTATAAAAAAACAAATACTAGAATGAACTAACTAACTTAGCACCTCAATCCCTCATATCTAGGGAGAGTGCCTTTATTGAACATTGGAAACTAGGGGTAGCTCAAAGTGGAACAAAACTTGGACTTTGTCCAACCATAATTTAAAACCAAATCTTCTCCTAAATTTGTTCTATGTTTAGGCATGCAAAATAGTTAGGAATGTAAATGTTTTCTCAACTGATTTGAAGAAGTATTCTATAAGAAAAATAACTAGATTGTTGTTCATGACCTTGATAACTGCTTCCTTTCTTTCCATGCTTTGACTACTTCAAATGACATGTTGAAACTTGATGTTCTTTGACTTATTCAATAGCTAAACATAGAATATTAGTACCATGCATATTCGTGTTCATGCATTAATATATCACACATAATAATCATCAGAATATTTTGAATGAAAATATATATATATCTATATTGCACTTATAAGGATGATATTTTTATCACAAAGGAAATTATCATAACAGGATTGGATATCATCAAGTCACAGCAAAAGTCTTAGAAAAACAATACAAAACCTCATAGTCCCAAAGGCTTGTAACAGTAAAACAGAGTCCAACCAACATAAAAAGTATCTAATAAACCAAGCATAAATGGGGCTCATCAGAAAGCTTCCATATAGATTGAACAAAGAGTGTAATGCCTCTCTCACTTTCTCTTCTACATTTCATACTTTTGATGTGGACTTGACATTGTACATGTGGTAGTTCCCTCTTTGTAGTTGGATGTAGATCATTTGTGGTGTGTAGATCTTGTTTCAAATGATTCATTGTTGTAGTATGTGATTTTGAGTGCCTATCTTATGCGTTATTTCATAATATGCTTTGTGATTATCCAGACCTATGATGCATTGGATTTCCTCATGGTGATCTAGATTGTGTTGTTGCTTTGGCATACATGCTTGCTTTTTGTGCTTGGTTGTGAGAACCCAATGGTCCTACTATTATTGTAATTATGAGTTGGTTGTGGTGTGATATTCCACCCATTTTGGATTGTGATTTTGGCATCAAAGAACATGTTAAGATAGGATATTATTGTGATTTGAAATAATGTTAATATGGCAAGAAACACAAATCTAATTAATTATTAAATGAAGCAAAGTTGTATTTTATAATATTAAATGAAAATCTATGTAGTTAGAGATATATGTTAGATTCAATGGTTTCTTATCATGATAATGATGTTATGATGTGGAGCCTATTTGGGAAATATTTATATGCTCATTGTTGCAATAAAATAATATTTTTTGATGAACATGCCTTTACTATTAATTTATAAAAATGAAGTACATATTAATATTGATGACACTATTAATGTATTTAATTAGATGAGATTATTGTCATTGCAATTTAATTGATGATTAGATGTGAAAGGAATGACATCATACCATTCAAATATATGAGAATGCATATGATGTTAAATTTGCCTTCCAATGACCTTTATTACTTGACTATTTATATATAAGTGCTTTAACTATTTTATATATGCATGAGCAAGTACACTTGACATGTGATTTTTTTAGTGACTACAAGTACCGAGTATTGACTCCACGTGGCTCCATAAGTCTAAACATTTCCACATCCCCAATTGTGGTTATAGGAGATATCACAGTTTCCATTTATGTTACCTACTGCTAGCCATTGTTCCTCATTTGGACAATTTTCCCCTAATTATTTGCATATATTTATACCTCTAGCTACCATTTAGGTAATGTTTGGTTATCCTGACACATAATTTTGAAAAACTAGTAACAAGTGTTTGTGCATAGTCAGTTGTTTGTGAATTATTGGTAGTATGTTCCTTATATTAATGGTATTTAAATATATGATGGCAATTTCATCTTTAATTGACAAGTATGCCTTTGAGTATTCAATTTTATGAGAATTGAAGAACTTAACCTCTGAGATCTTTTAAAGGTATATTTTAATTAGAGTTTTAAGTTGGTTTTATTATTATTTTATTCTTTTTTTAAAAAGTGAGTTTTAAATTAGAATGAGAGTTCATTTTTTAGCACTTGTCATTTTTCTATCTTTTGGCTCTCCAAAAACCCTTCATGTTGAAAATTGATTTGATGAGTATGGGAGATTGCTTGGGGATATTTTTGTGGGTATTAGCTTAAAGGGTTTCTTGTGGTGGATTCTATCATCTGTCCAAATTTTGCTTCCTCTTGTGGTATGTTTGGATTTCTATTCAAATTTGAAGGTTTCGCCCAAATTACAAGTATAAGCATTGATTTCTCCTTTTGTTTCTCATTTGAATTAGTTTGTATCATTTGCAAATGATTTGTATTATGATTAAAAGCATTCTCTCTTTATAGAATTGAATTTGATGCATTTTTAGAAATTGTATGTTGAAATGTTGAAAATGTCGATTTATATGGGGATATGTTGCCCAATTTTTATTGGATAGGTGAAATGTGGATTTGAATGCATTTTTAGAGTTTGTGCAATAGGGGACTATTGGTTAACACATTCACTTAAAAATAGAAATTGAGAAGAATATTTATTTCATTCTTAGTTTTACAATGAATCTGTACAGGTACATATACAACTTCTAGATCCTACAATCATGTTGTGTGTCTTACACATACAACTACATTATCTACAGGAAAAGAAAGTATCTGTAAACAATTTAGGAAAGAATCAAAAAATAGTTTAGGAAAGAATCAATCCAATATCACAACACTCCCCCTCAAGTTGGTGCATAGATGTCACACATGCCCAACTTGCCCAAAAATGCCGAGAACACTCGACTTGAAACTACTTTGGTGAGAATATCGGCCAACTGATCCTCTGATTGAATCGTAGGTAGCTCCATAATCTTCTCATCCAACTTTTCCTTAATGAAGAATCTGTCTACCTCCACATGCTTTGTATGATCATGTTGAATCGGATTATGAGCAATATCACAAGCTGCTTTATTGTCACAATATAGTTGAATTGGCCACCTAGGCGGACAACCCAAATCTATTAGGAGAAGTCTTAGCCACAACGCTTCACATACTCCAAGTGCCATACCTCTAAATTCTGCATCCACACTTGATCATGCAACAACATTCTATTTTTTGCTTCTCCATGTAACTAGATTACCTCCTACAAAGGTGAAATAACCTGAAGTAGAACACTTGTCATCTATTGCTCTAGCCCAGTCAGCATCAATATATGCATCCACACTTTGATAATCCTCTCTTTTAGTGAATAAAATTCCTTTTCCAGGAGCAGACTTTAGATACCTCAAAATGCACATAACTACATTCATATGTTGTTCTCTAGGATTATGCATAAACTGGCTAACAATACTCAATGCATAGGCAAGGTCCGGCCTTGTGTGTGCTAAGTACATCAATCTTCCTACGGGTCTCTGGTATCTTCCTTTATCAATTGATACCTGATTAGACTCAATACATAACTTCAATCCTTCTTCAACAGGTGTATCAGCTAGTTGACATGCTAACGTACCAATTTCTCGTAACAAGTCTAAGGCATACTTTCTTTGAGACAGAAAGATCCCTTTATCAGATCGAGACACTTCGATCCCAAGGAAATATTTCAAGGGACCGAGGTCCTTCATTTCAAATTCTCTGGACAAGTAACCCTGTAGAGCCCTCCTTTCTTCAGGATCATTTCCTGTAACCACCATGTCATCCACATACACAATAAGTGCAATGATCTTACCCTGTTGTTTCTTTAGGAATAAAGTGTGGTCTGAATTTCTCTGACGGTAACCAAAGGCTCTCATAGACTTTGTGAATCTTCTGAACCACGCCCTCGGAGATTTTTTCAACCCATATAGTGACTTTTGTAATCTGCACACCTTCCGACTATGTATTTCGTGTATCATGCATCTGGGTGGGAGTTCCATGTAGACTTCTTCGAACAACTCTCCATGTAGAAAGGCGTTCTTCACATCAAACTGTTGTAATGGCCAACCCAAGTTTGTAGCTAGAGACAATAAGACATGTACTGTATTGATTTTAGCTACAGGTGCAAATGTCTTTGTATAATTGATCCCATAGGTTTGGGTGTACCCTTTTGACACTAGTCTCACCTTAAAGCATTCAATTGTACCATCTGCTTTGTACTTCATAGTATAAACCCAACGACATCCAACTGGTTTCTTTCTTGATGGACGGTCAACAAGTTCCCAAGTTTTATTTTCCTGCAATGATTTCATCTCCTCATTCATAGCGGCTTTCCACCTTGGGTCAGCTAAGGCTTCTTGCACATTGTTAGGAATAGATACAGTAGATAACTAATTTACAAATGACTAATTTGATTCTGACAAACGATGGTTAGACACATAATGACTCATGGGATATTTAACTTTACTAGAAAGTTCGAGTTCATATGTGGGTTTAGGGATACCTCTGGTGAGACATTGTGGTAGTTGTTTTCTAGATGGTTTAGGAACATCCTCAGTAAGCCATTGGTGTGGTGTATTAGCTGCCTGTGGGGTGAGGGACTTGGACGGAGGTGGAGCCACAACTTCTATTTCTGGGTATTCATCACTACTTTGATCCAAATTTACATCATACACCTCCAATTCAGAGATGTCCAAGTTACCCTTCTTAAACTGTTTACGGACACTTTCCTTTCCTGTAGATAATGTAGATGTATGCATAAGACACACATCATGATTGTAGGATCTAGAAGCTATATATGTACCTGTACAGATTCATTGTAAAACCAAGAATGAAATAAATATTCTTCTCAATTTTTGTTTTTAAGTTATTCTTCTTGATTAATAGGTTTAGAGAGTTCCCCTTCTTTAGAGATGTCCAAGTTACCCACATCTTCAGAGATGTGATCATCATAGTGTAGAGTCTGAATTTCCTTCTGGTACTCACCCTGAAGTTTAGGCTCAGAGGGAAAATACATCGAGTCTTCATGAAAAACTACATCCAATGTAATAAACATTTGTTGGGTTGGGGGATGATAGCATCAGTACCCCTTTTGATAAGCAGCATATCCTAGAAAGACACATCACAGTGCTCTAGGAGATAACTTGTTGCGTTGATGCTTATGGAGGTGTATGAATGCTACACAACCAAAGACGTGAGGAGGTAAATTTGGGACAGCTGGAGCAACAATCACCTCAACGAGAACCTGGGATGGTGTCTAGAAATCAATAGTGCTGGAGGGTACCCGGCTGATCAAATATGCTGCAGAGGTAAGTGCTTCGCCCCAATAGGACAATGACATATGGGCTTCTATCAATGAAGCACAGACAACCTCCAACAAGTGACGATTTTTCCTCTCGGCCACCCTGTTCTGCTAAGGTGTATTGGAACAAGTAGTTTGATGAATAGTTTCGTGTGCTTCCAAATACTGCTGAAGTTTAGAACTCAAATATTCACCTCAATTGTCACTACAGAGAACTAAACTTGTGCATTGTACTGAGTATGAACCATGTTATAAAATTTTAAAAATAACAAATTCACTTCACTTTTAGACTTCATTAAGCACACCCAAGTCATCCTGGTACAATCGTCAATAAAAGTAACAAACCAACGTGATCCACCCAAGGTAGTGACTTTGGACAGACCCCAAACATCAGAATGTATGACCATAAAAGGAACTTGACTTTTATTCAAAGTTAATGGAAAAGAAGCATGATGGCTTTTTGCAAGTTCACAAACTTCACACTGGAAGCTAGAAACATCAAATTTTGCAAATAAACTAGGAAATAATTTCTTTAGGTAACCAAAGGAAGCATGCTCCAGACATCGATGCCATAACCAGATTTCAGATTTTTGCTTCTCCCCCTTAGAGCCATCCACCATTACAGCTTGACGCAGCTTGTCCGAACTCTTTGACACCAAGTCCAAGTAATACAGCTTCCCTCACCTAACACCACAACCAATTGTTTGCCTTGTTCGGATGTCCTTAAACAGACAAAAATCAGGCCAAAAAATTACAACACAAAGTAAAGCAGCGGTGATTTGGGAAACCGACAACAACTTGTAATCCAAAGATGGAACAACTAAAACAAAATCTAGATTCAAAGTATAAGTGAGAGGTAAGGATCCTTCTCTGATAACTGGGGCTGAAGAGCCATTGGCAGTGGAAACAAATTTTTGTGAGGATGGTTTAAGAGATGAGACCTGTCTAGAATCAAACGTCATATGATCCGTAGAACCTGAATCAATTATCCATGCACTATTAGAAACAAGTGTAGACATATTTAAAAACTTACCTCCATTACCTGCCGTCGTTGCTAATGCCGAGATCTATCCAACAACATCATCCTCTATCTTTGTTTCAACAAACGCAGCACTGGAGGTCTTCTTGGAATTCTTCTTCTATGAATCACGACTACGATCCCACCATTCTAGATACCCCACAAGTTCAAAGTAGTGACTTTTGGTATGACTAGTTTGATTGCAATGGGTGCATTTGTAGGTGGATTTATCGGCACAATTAGTGATCTTAGGTGTGCTTTGAGAAGGCGGGTTCTAATTAGATCGGTTTTGAGTCACCATGGCTGAAGCTTCAGTCTTTTCTGGTTCTCCAATCATTGTTGTGCGTTGAAAAAATTCACGGCGGACCAATGCGTAACATGCTTCTAATTCGGGAATAGGATCCTTTCTCAAAATTTCACCATGGACTTGTTCGAAGTCACCATCTAATCCAGCAAGAAAAATATGCACCCTTTGTCGCTGAACTGATTTTCGGTAAGATTCAACATCGTTCTCACTTTCCATGATCACCTTATCACGATGATCCAACTCACCAAAAATCTCGGTTAATTCTTCATAATACACAGAGAGTGTTCTGCCATTATGTTTGGCAGAGAAAGCCCTCTGATTCAAGACAAATACCTGCAATTCATCTGCTCCATCATAAAAAGCCTTAGAAAGAGCTTTCCAAATATCTCGAGTGGTGGGTAAGCGAATGTATCGCTTCATAATTTCTGGGGACATAGACGTCAACAACCATCTCTTAACCTTTTGATTGTCTGCATACCACTTCTGATCATATCCATCATCCTTCTCGGTAGGTGGCTGTGAATTACCACAAATGAAAGAGAGTTTTTCCTTCTCAGCAATATGCATCTCTATGATTTGAGACCACAAATCATAGTTTGTTTCATCGAGTACAATCCCTACATTGAAAGATGAACCTTCGGATTGAATAATAATGGGAGCAGATTTGGTCTGAAATACTTCCGAATCTAAATCGCCCATGGTTCAATGAAGGGGGACAAATGATTCAAATTTCGAAGCTTTGATACCAACTTAAAAACAAAAATTGAGAAGAATATTTATTTCATTCTTGATTTTACAATGAATCTGTACAGGTACATATACAGCTGCTAGATCCTACAATCATGTTGTGTGTCTTATGCATACAGCTACATTATCTACAAGAAAGGAAAGTATCCATAAACAGTTTAGGAAAGAATCAGAAAACAGTTTAGGAAAGAATCAATCCAATATTGCAACACATTCATACTCTTCAAAATGCCTTCACAAATGACTCTTAAATGCACAAAATTTGGAAAACAAAATCAGAACCAACAATTGAGTCATTTGCAATGGTAATGTGCAAGTGCTCTCTGAATTTTAATATGAAGATACAGCTCCTGAATGAAATAACTAATTATGCCTTTAATCAGAAGGAAAAAAAGGCAAACAACCATCTATCCATAGTCATGAAATAAATGTGAAAATCTATATTCAGAATTATATGAATGCAGAAAAAGGAACACACAGATTACCCCTTTCCACACTCATGAGTGAGAAACAACAGAAAGAATGAACAGCAACTTCATAATAAATTGATTATCCCAAATTCACAGATCCGAAAATACAAATTCTTTATTTGTAATAAACGAGTTTGTATTGAGAATGATCATAAAGACATTAAGAATTCATAATCCAAAGAAAACACAAATCAATATACAGATCAATCTGCATTTTGTTATATTTCTCAATACAAGATTGAGAACACAAGCTCAATGTCCATGTACAGCAAACAAAGTAATAACTGATAAAAGAGAACTGGTCTGTTCTCCTGTAGCTTCCCCCCGTTAAAAAAAGAAACCCTTAACAATTTCATGATATTCTTTTTAAAGAATCCTTTTGGCCAAGTCTTTTTCGGTTACTAATTATAACTGAATCTTTTAAAATTTAACCGTTTCCCCACTTTTACTACTCTTGAAATACAAATCGTTTCTTTCACTCACAAATTATGAACCACCTAAATCATAAAGAGAGAACCTTTAGATTTGAATCTTACTGCCAAGTGGCTGTCATGGGGATAATTCAAAATGATTTTCTTTCATCTATAACTTTATAATTACCTGGAAAATCATATTTATGTCTTCGAATAATTCCACTGATACTACAATTTCCAGATGTAACACATCCCATCATACGCTACTACAATTGTTGAAAGAACATTTTCTGTTGCACTTTCTGAGGTGCCCAAGCTGGATATGTGGATGACTCGGGTTGGCACAAGACCTCATATAATTTCATACACACCAAACCTTAAAACTGACCAACACCTCCAATTTGATCGTCGATGTCTTCACAACTTGTACCCAGTGGCATCACCCGGTCTTTACTAAAGCATTGTATATTCTATAGTATCTACAAGTTTCACAATGGAAGTAGAAACTCCCATTTCAAGCTTTTCGTGCAGATGATTCAATTCAGTTTTTTATTTTTGCTTGTCCAGACAAGTATGATCCTGTTCCTTGACCCTTCGATTCTTTCTACTCGGTTTAACAAACTCAAAATCTGAAAGGATCGAATTTGGGAATGGGCATTATCGGGCGATCGATAGGCTTTCAAACTCCATTTATGACTCGACAATGAGTATTATCAACATTCTGTCAAACAGTTCACGTAACTTGTCTATGCTTTCACATTATGTACACAAACCTCCCTTTGGTTTTCTATTTTTCTATCGGTGGCTTCAATATGATGATCAAGCCTCAATCATCGATCATGGTTTTTTATGAGATTGAATCCTCTTTCATCGAACTTTGTTGAACGACCATGCTGCTGAAAAGAGAAAGACATCGCCCCTTTGGGTTATATTGTGGATTCATTCTTGTTAAATGATTTTGATCAGGTTTTTGATGGAAGACTCCCCTCGTGGCTTATTGGGCCTGAGTATTTCTTTCCTTCAACACCCATCTGTGATCTTCCATACATAACGGGCCTTGGAATTTTGTTTTCTTCTGTCAACCGTACGATGGAGTTGACAAGCAATTTACATACCCAATAGGACATGCACTCGATTCTAAACCTTTCAATTTTATTCCATCTCGTGTATCATTCGAAGCCATCAATCCACGAAGACCAAGGCATTATGATGCTTTCGAGTGCATTGTATCGATCTGCAAGTTCATAGAGCTCCCAACTAATTATAATACATATACACCAACTGAGACCACAAACTTAATTGCAGTCAGACTATCGAAAAGCAAAACCGTTGATCACTTAAAATTCATCAGAATCTCAACAAAGGAACATTTTTCAAAATGAATTTATCCTTGTTGACGTGTTGTGCCTTCTATTGTTAATGTATACTTCACTAATGAGTTGCTGCCGATTACGAAAACAAAGTTATGTGAGTTGCACCCGATTCCACACTTCACAGTGAGTGTTTCATATCCCAAATCCAATGGGGGATGATTTTATTACTGGCACTTCATATTTTCAATCGGGAACATATATCCCATGCACAGCTGAGTGAATATCAAAGAAACTGACCTTAAAAATAAGAAATTGATCACTGAGATTCGAAGCCACAAGGGCTCGAAAAGAATGAGGGTTCTAATCTGAAACCAGTGCTCTATTCTGAAGACTTTTAAAAACATGATCTGATACTTGGAAGTTTTTGTTCTAAAGGAGACGCCCAACGGTCTATTAAGTGAAATCGATTGCTATATTTCACAGGGCTGCGAGAAAACCATGCTCACCATTTCTTGGTGCTATGTGACTCACAAGAATAACATCTCAAATAATCATAGAACTCGCTGAAAAGAACATCCCTACAGTCCAGTTTGATAGATTTTGAACCTTTCGAACCCATTGAACCCTTTGGATCTATTGAACTTCCGAAAAGGTTCAATGTTTCCATTTATCATCAAATAGAAACTTAACACAAGGTTTTTCAAAGAGACATGGCACTCTAATTTACTAAAAAAGGGCTGTACAAAATTAAATTAAGGGAAAAAATTGAGAGTCGAGATAACACTTGTTCTGACTGGGACATGGACTGAAAGGACACACAGAATCTAGGATATCTCTGGTAGAGACTACTACCAAACTCCATTGGGTTACAGAGTCAAAGAAAAATATGAGTCAAAGAAAAATATGAGCATAGGGAGCTGCTTGCATAGTGCGAAGGGGAGTAGGGCAAAGAGGCCAAACAAACACAACAAAAATTGGAAGTCAAAACTGACGCTAAACTAAACATAACAAAAAATTGAAAACTAAAACTTATTTACAAATATATACATGCAGGAAAATCCTACCTGAAGAGATAGGGCCAAGAACTACTCACATAAAACCAATGTAACACCAGCCCAAGAGTATGTCGGGACGGGGGGATGATGAGACAAGTTTCAAGTGCGGGAAAAAAGGGCCTCGATTTCGGTACAGCGGCAGGGGTACCGGGGTGGAACTGCATACTATACATATATATAACTTGAAATGCTAATTATGAAAAGATGTTTCAATATAACATACCAAATACATAATACTTGAACATAGAAAAATTACAACACGAACTAGAACTATTGGACATTCAACATAGTAACATAGTAACATAATAACATATACATAGTAATATAAAGTTATAAACATACATAGTAACATAATGAGTCATGTTCTAAACTTATATTAAAGATTCAAATTTCATTGTTCAAATATCATGATTACAATGAGAAGAGTAGCATGATATATGATATAATGAATCAATGATCATGATCAATTATCAATATCAAAATGAGTACAAAATGTCAAAATCTGAAATCATGTCAAAATGTAAGAATGGGAGGCCTCTAATCATCCCCGAAGCCAAAGTCCTCATCACTAGAACTACTAGACTCAAACTCCTCATGGTCAAGGTCTGCCAAAGGAACACCAACTAGCCCTAAGTCGGCTTTTGTGGTAATCTCATCCTCATCAATTTGAGTTGGATCCTCTGGCTCTACATCCCATCATATTGTTGGGCTCTCATTTTACCCTCGTGTCATGTGATCTACGATACACAAGGCACTATTTACTACAACTGGCTTCTCCGCTCTCTTAGAGGTAAGTTTGTTCTTCTTAATAGAGTGGATAAAGCTATAAGTAGACCATATCCTCTCTGCAGTTGAGGAACTAGAAACCTGAGATAGCAAACAAATGGTCATTATGAGAAAATAAGAAAAGTAAAACTCTTAAGTTTATAAAATTTAAAATTTAAAAACTTGAATAGGTTTTAAAGATGAGGAATGTCTAAAAACCTAAGAAAGCAATTGGATGGCTAGTGTGGTAATCTTTTCCCTCTATGCTCAATGACATTTCCACCACAATATTGGATCAGGGATAACTTTAAGAAACCCCCTTTTAGGAAAAAGTGTAAAATCTTAGCGAATCGTACATTATTTTAGGGGGGAATTTGTTTTAATGCAGGTGATTTTTTTTTCAAATCCACGATTTTTCATAGTTTGTATTGGCGATTTTTTCCCCCTCGAATGAAAATTTCATAAATTGTTGGCGAATAATTATCTTTTGAAGTAAAAAATTAAATATTTGAGGCGAATAATTTTCTTTTGAAGTAAAAAATTATAATATATGATGCGAATGATATTCTTTTGAAAGGTTAAAAAAAAATTGTATTGGCGAAATTTATGTACCGTTTGAAAATTTATTTATTTTATTGGCTAATCGTTTGTTAATTATGGCAAAAAAATATTTTCTTGGCGATTTTCAAAAGATGGGACATAACACGAACACGTAGCCTAACCTAACATACCTAACATACATACATTATTTTATAATGTTAAATGTATTATTTGAGACTGTTTGATGATCCAAGATCAATGGTTGAAGTTTAATTTCGGCCCCAATTTCTTGAAGAAAATAGAGTTGTTGAGGAAGTCACCGGAATGTTGACACGTATCAAATAAGGGTAACTTGTTTGCAGACTACATTGTACACATGTTGGTATCGATAATCACGGTCCTATTACTATAGTGCAACTTGTAACCTCTTAACTCGATAAGAAACAAATGCCTTATCAGTGACAAGCGACATTCTTTAGCTGTCACGCACCACTTCCAAATTTGTACAGACGATCTAACCGATTTCTAATAGTTTTGCATTTATGGGAAAGATTTACTGCCAGATATGAAAGATTAAGGACAAAATTTTAATTTCTCACACGCATGCATTTAGGGGAAAGATTTACATGAAAGATTTAGAGGCATATTAAGGAGAATGGATTTAATACCATTAAAGAAATAATAATTTATTGCTAAGTAACGATCAAGGATTCAAGGGCTATTTATAGACAATCTAGCTTCACTATTCATCGATTCATCTTTGCTAGATAATTTGTTTGTTTAGGGTCTACAGTCTGCACTTTGCAAATAATTTGTTTTTAAATTTTCTGAAGTTTTACTATTTTAGATGGACACTCCAATTAGGCTTAGATGCACATCTGAGGAGGCCCCGAAGGCCTTTCTGGGTTCCTTTTCTGATGAAACTTTAGAATCCATTTGTAAGGAGGGTGGGCCTTTCGTAATAAAGGCTGTGAAAATGGTGCTAGGCTGAGAGTTTCTGAACAATGAAGACAAGCACCGGGTCAACACGGATATTACGTCCCATTTTTTGGCTTCTCTTCTCAACCTCAGAGGAGAGAAGGTGGATATGTTAATGCTCTTGAGGAGGGTTTTTAAAGAAGAATACCTGGGGGACAACGTTAATGTTGTCATGTTCACAGAAATAGGGGTGGGGATCCCTTGGGCAAGTGAAATACCCAAGCTTCTCCTCCCAGGCCAGAATGTGGCCATACAACCTTTTATGTTGGGCTTGACTGCTGGGCAATTAAAGTGCCATAGGAAATGGGTGATGATTGCCAGGGATTTTCTTCGTAAGTGGTTTATGCTTGATGAAGAGGAGGCTCAAGCGGGGCAATATGGGTGGCTCGATGAATTCTTGCAGTTAATCCTCTCTGCAGAATTATACTTAGATGGAGCCGAAGGGCAAAATCACTAGTGGACTACTAGTGGTTTTTTTTAATTAAAACATACCTCGTTTATGGGTTTTTTTTGTTTATAGTAAGTTTCTCTTTGTAGTATTATACTGGAAGTGGAAGTGGACAATGTAATTATAATTTTATGAAAAAGTACAATGAAAATTTTGTAAGCTTTAGCTCATTTCAATTTATGTTTTATGGGTACAAAAAATTATTTTTAGACTTCTCTGTCACTGTGATTGTAATATTTTAATTAGTTTCTTTATCTGTGTATGTGACATGTATGATGTAACTTGTAAGTATGTTTCAGTAGAAACAAGGAAACGTTCAAATGATATCGATGATATTTCTATTTTTAAATCTGAATATTTAAAATGTATCACAGTTGTACAATGTAGACAATTGTAGTTAATATGAAAGATTTACAAAATTTTAAAGGACAAATGAATTAATAAGGTTTGAGAAAGAATTTATGGTTTTCTAATTATAATGTATGAGAATTATATGTGATTATAATTATCAACGTTAAAGTTATAATCAATCAAAAATATCATTTTAACATTAAGTATACTATATAATCAATTTGAAGGACAAATGAATTAATAAGGTTAGAGAAATAATTTATGGTTTTCTAATTATCAGGTATGAGAATTATATGTGATTATAATTATCAACGTTAAAGTTATAATCAATAAAAAATATCATTTTAACTTTAAGTATACTATATAATCAATAAAAAATATTACTTTAACTCATGTTAATTTGGGAGAATTGTTACTATTCAATTAAATAACTTTAAATGTTATTAACTTATTATCCATTATTAATTAATATCTATAAAGGAAATAATAATAGTATAACATTTAACAATGTCTGTTGCAAATAACTACTATTGGATGAGCACAAATTGATGATGTACAATGGACTTTGGGATGAAAGGGAAAAATAACCCAATCTTTTCAAACCCGTTCTGGAATCATGACACGTGTCACTAAACATGTTCCACTCATAGTCTCGCACAGTCTACCAACAATGTCATTTCAATTTGATGATGACGTGACATGCCTGACTCGTGAGGTGAGGCATCCGGACTAGGTGAGTTAATGGGACCCACGGGGCCACCACACTAGTCAATGCACTCCCAAGATAGTGACTAACAATGACATAATGATTGTTGGATGATTGCAGATCAACGACCGAAGTTGTATTTCGGGCCAAAAAGAAAAAGAAACCCCATCTTTTCAAACCCGTTCTGGAATCATGACATGTGTCAATAAACACGTAACACATTCCACTCGCAGTCTCGCATGGTCTACCAACAATGTCATTTGATGATGACGTGACACGTCTGACTTGTGAGGTGATTCAGCACTTAGCCGTCAGGTGACTAGGTTAGTTAATGGGACCCATGGGTCCACCACACCAGATAGTGACTAACACTGACATTATGACCATTGGCTGATTGTAGATCAACAATCGAAGCTATATTTTGGGCCGAAAGGGAAAAGAAAACCCATTTTTGCAAACCCATTCCGGATTCATGACGCATGTCTAGTTGTCCACTCACAGTCTCACATGGTCAGTGACAATGACAAGTGTGATGACTATAGATTGTACAATTTTGGCGCTTTAAGTTTCACTTTGCAATCTAATTTTTCATTTATAAAGTAGTCTACAAATTTAGAAAGGGGTTACAACTTACGGATTCTTAATTTCTAGGTTGAGGATTGAGGTCCGAGGAAAGAAACAAAGTCTCTCAGCTCTCTTCCCAGTCATAGTCTGCAAAACTCAAAACTAAGGGAAACAGGTAACTACTAAAATCATGAACACCTACATTCCACATTTTTAATTTTTCAAATCTCTTGATTTACAACTTTATTGTTTATATTATATATAAAAAATTAGCCTATTAGGGTTTAATTTTGAATCACCCCTATAAATTGTAGGCTTGTAGCTGTGTATAAATATTTGAATTTTCCTACGAGTAAATAGTGATACTAGTTACCAACTTACCATGATGGGGAAAACAAATACCAAGATTAAGGCTATGAGTAAAAGGCCAAGTCAGATAATAGAATTCCACAATCTTCTTAAAACACCAAGTTTCACTAATTTATTCCATGATATTTATGATTCTGTTATTCATGGAAATAAGGGAATAATGGAAATAAAATTGGATCATGGGTTGCTGGGTCGGCACACATGGTGTTACCTCAAGTATTCCCTTGCCCAGAAATTGTCATGGTCTGCACCAAAAGTTATATTGAAAATAGAAAAGCAATTGTGAATAAAAATACTCAGGAGGAAATTTTGTCCATAATCGAGAGTGAATTTGCTAATCTATTGAACCTAGGGTTTGAACAACAAAACTCAAACATGCACATTGATCTGGGAAAGATGGTAGAGGATTATGAAAATTAGATGCAACACAGAGAGATTCGTATATCAGAGGAATAACAAGCAGTTCTAGTCTAAGTCCAGATCATAAGCCTCCTTATGATTATGAAATTTTTGTGCCATGGGCACAGGACAATATTTCCTTGCTAGAATTTTGTTTGGGATTGGATAGTAACAAACAAGTGGGTGCCAACATTCTTGAAATGCTTTTTCATATTCATTTTGAAAAAGAACCAGTAAAATATTATTTTATTGAGCACATTGTTTGTTTCATGCAAGATCAATTACTAATGATTCAAAGAGGTTCAGAGAAGACATTTAGATTCACAACCTACTTGTGCTATCTTCTCTTAGCAAAGAATCATGCAATATTTTAGACAAACAAGCTTTGCAATTAGGGAAAAAATCCAATATATGAGTGGACACCTCAGATAAAGATGACTGATAACATAAGGAACTACAACAATTTTGTAGACTTCTTTTTGTCACCAATGTACCATAAAATTACAGGCACTCCAATGCCTAGATTGCCTGTTACTTGTAGAAATTACATTCAACTCGGAAGTCAAATACAATTGGCTGATTGGTACTTAATGGAAGAGTACATTGTGTTAAGGTTTTACGATTCAGTGGTAGAACCCTACAAAATTCCAATACATGTAATGGAGAGGGTATTTGCATTGGAATATGTACGGTAGATGGAGAGCACAGATGTACTCTTTAATGGTCAGCAAAAGAAAATGGTATTTCCTTCCTTGCCTTTCTCCTTTAGAGGGTTCACATTTGAGAGAAGAGAATTCAAAGTAGCAGAAGCCTTTTTTTCAATTTTTCTCTTTGATGTTGATAGTCACTGGAAGTATGATCCACTCAACATAATTGGAACAAAGCTTAGAGAGAATGGGAACTTTGCAAGAAAATGTCAACATGAAAGTATGGCATTGATTGAAAAATTTAAAAACATGGAGTCCTGGGATGAGGTCAAAAAAGAGATGGAGAAATATGTTGCTGAAAATAATATGTCAATATAGGAATTGTCATCACAAATAATGGCATTGCACAAATGGAAAGGAAAAGTCCAGGCCATGACATCGTCTAATTTCTACCAGATAGTTGCTCAACCATCTACAAAATCTATTCCAAAAGAGCTAATGGATGAATGTATGGATGATAATTGGACTCGAACCCAAAAAAATTTATTTTTAGGAAATGAGGAAGAATCTCGGTGAGCCAAAGACCTCTGTAGATCTTTATGAGGTGGAAGAGGATACAATGTTTAGCGAATTATGGAATAAGGAGCATCCAGCCGAAGCATATCATGGCGATGATGATGACTATGACCAGGATTCTTTGAATCCTACATCCAGTACAATATATTAAATTAGTAGAGGAGTTGATGCATCCACAAAACTTCAATATACCAAAGGGGCAGATATTGTAGAAAAAATGGGCTACCCAGGTTTTGGTGGTCTGGGTCCCAATGGACAAGGGGTTTGGTTTGCACCTAACCCAACAGCTCCACCAAAACATGGTGAGAAACCAGGCCTTGGGCTTGGAGTTCAATCATCATATTCATCAACTCAGTCAATTCCATTTGTTCCAACTTCAAATACAGTTCCACTTGTTCCAAGCACTCAGATTCAATCTAAATCAATTGCCACTCCCATAGCTATGGATATCATGGGTACAACTACAACTAGTGGTCCAAAAAGGACATTATAGATAGACATGAAAACAATGGTTCCCAAAGATCAAGGCAGTGTAAAGAAGCAAAAGGTTATGACAAGTATTAGTACAACAATGCCAATGGTGACTGTGAGTCCAACAATTTTCCAACCTTCAGGACAAAACCCTCAGAACAGTCCAAAAACTCCACTTGTAATGGGTCAGGGTGTTGCTAACCCTCATGGTGGAATTAGCAGAACCACATCCAACATAGGTGGAAGCTCGTACATTAGTGAAAGTGCTATTTCACCATTCAAACATTCAATTGTGTCACAAAACCCTGATTTTTGTTACAATAATTTTGTAGCTAACTATGAACAATAAAAAATAGGAATAGAAAAAATAGTAAGACAATGAAGATGGAAGCAGTTGTTGCAGCTCATGATGCAGAACCTACATCCAACTAGTTATTTCCCACATATGATCCAAATAAATATATTATGGAATTCATGGTTGTTATGCCCATAGCTAGAGATAACAATCCACCAGAGAGTCAGTTAGATCCATCTCAATTTCAAGTTAGCACCCTCCAAATGGATTTATCCAAAATTAAAAATGTGGACAAGATAAATGTGTCGAAAATGACTAACCAAGTGGTCTACAGTTCAATGATGAAGTTGGAGAGAGAGAAAGGAAAGCTTTAGTGCACAATAGATAAGTTAAAGGTAGACCTGGAAAATGTAAAGGCAAATGAGAAAGCAGCAGAAAATAGGTGCAATGAATTAGAGAGAAGGATAAAAAATTCATCCTCTAAAGAAGCAATTGGACAACAAGAACATATGGACGCAGAACTGAAAACTCTGAGGGAAAAATTGGAACATAGCGAAAAAAAACTTGAGAATGAAAAAGCCTCTTCATTAAGTTTATACAAAAACTTGGAGAATGCGGGACATGCAAACAATAACTTAAAGAAAGAATTGGAGAATGAGAGGGTAAAAACAAAAGAGTGGGAAGAGAAAGTAGAGAAAATAAGACAACATAGTGAACACCAGTTCTCAAAAATGAGAGAATACCTAAAGAAGGAAAATAATACAATTAAAAATTATGAAAACAGCTTGAATGACCATGTAAATAATACAGTCAAGCAAATAAAAAAATTCTTCTAGGGGAAAGTAAAGATGTCTGGTGATAGGTTGTGTGATTGGTTTGAACTGAATGAAACTCCTACAGATGTTTTTGGGAAGCTGAAAGAGCACATTGAGAAGAACAAATTTTTTTGTCAGAGACAGAAAACTACAAAGCAGATTAATGTAAGAAATCAACAGAACCAGTGAAAGGCATTTGGAAAGCAAGGGAATTCAAGACCGCATTGGTGCTTCAATAAAGGCAACCTCTGTCTTTCAAAAATGTCAAAAACTAACAGAAGCAGAAGAAACTCTTTCCTTATTTGGGCCAAAGCTCACCAAGATGAATAGTAAAACAACCAAATTGATATCTCTTGGTTTGCCAAGTCCTGGACATGATTACTCATCAATGAATTTCATTGGAACATAATCTTACAAAAAAAAGTTGGAGGACACAATGATGTCTGATTTAGGCAACCTTCCTCAGGACAGAACTCATGAAGGCATTGCAAAGTGCATTAAAACATTCACAAATTTGAATGTAGTAATGGAAGGAACATTGCTTTCAACTCACTCTTGCAAGTATGGATGGCTGACGAGGTTGCAGGTCATTTACTATAACATCACAAATTTTTCCCTTCCAACTGACGAAGAATGGAGCATACCAAAGAAACTGACAGAATCATCTTGACCTCATCAATCATAGTATGTGAATTTGAAAGTACTTTCAGTTTCAATCATGTCTCTACATCTTTAGTATATATCTTTGATATTATTCTAAATACTATAGTCTAGAATTGATTTTAAGTAACAAGTTTGAACTTCATTTTTTGAATAGGATCAATGTTGCAGTCTTGTAGATACTATTGCCAATGCTAATTTACTAAACTAGCCTGTCAAATGTAGAAATGTACAACTAAAGTTGTAGAGATGTTGTAGACTTGTAGTTGTCTTACTAATTTAGATTTTGAGACTTCACATTAGGCAAATCAACCTGAAGCTATTGTTGCTCCCTTGTTTCTATAAAAGGGAATTCAAGGTCATTGGCTTAGGGTAATGAAATTGAAATTGGGCAATGTGCCAAATTTCCAATGGGTATTGAGTCATTGAATTTTGTAAATAGAATCACAGAGTTGTGTTCTTACTAGTATTAATGAATGAATTGTTACATTGTATCATATTTGTAATTAAATTAATGAGAATCAGTATTTCTAACTCTAAGAATTGTAACATATGAATTTTTATGTTGTCAAAAAAAATAATGAAAAATCTACAAGAATTGTACCATATGAGCTGAATAATGCAAATGAAAACCATTATTAATTGTGGAATTGAATCTTGAATCTTGATGACATTATCAACCACATTCATGTTTTTGACATTGGAATATGCTATTATGCATGATTGATGATGAGATACAGAAACTGACAGTAGACTTCAGGAATTTTTTTAATAAATACCTAGGACCTGCTACTTCTACAACGGTTCAACTTCAAGCTGCCACATCATATCATTATTGAGATCGTCAAATTCATTGCCATCAACTTCATAGCTTTCTTGGTTCTTCGATATGTTTTCTTCACTCTGCATACCTCCGCTTAATTGATGTTCACCACTAGCAGTACCAATACCAGTAAATGATTCAATGACATCACTGTCTCTGGCATTTACAGTCCCACTTTGGTTTGAAATGTTTCCCAACCCTCTTCTCTGACATTTCTTCCTCCATAATTTTAGTGCCCTTTCATAAGGAAAAGTATTAACTTCATACCTGGATGTATAGAGCCTCAAGCAATTTTCTAGATTCTTGTCTAGTTTGTTTCTTAGCTTTGACTTTAGGAATCCCAAAGCACTAAAAAATCTCTCATCCTCCACTGACCCCAATATCATGGTCAGACATAAATCAACAAGCTAGAAATATTCTGATATTGAATCAAACAACATTTCGCTCTCAGCTAGATTTTTCCAAAGCCTTGATACCGATCCATCTTCGCGGGGATTTTGCATAATATTATATTGTTCCCTCATTTTTATTGAAAAATGACCTGATTTCTCTCTCAAATGATTTGCATCTAAAATTCCATTTAGAGTTACTCCATTTAACTCTTTGGTTTTGTAGAAATGATCTATCAAAGTTAGTAGCTTAGTTTTAAAATCTTTCGGACTGTTCAGACTCCAATATCGAGGAAACAGAATAGCCATGGATTCAAGTAGTTTGACTGGAGGGAATCTTGCTCTAATCTATGTGGAAAGATCAAAGGCAATGTGCTTCACAGAAGCTGTTACAGACTCAACGATCTTGGTAAAGTCTTCTCTTTTAATACTTGATACTCGCCTCCTAGGGTTCTTTCCTAGTTCCTTAGACTCGATCCTGGCAAAGTAGTGCATTGGTATCTCAACGCTGCGAACTTCTACACATAACTCCCATTTGCACCGATTTTTAAAAAGTTATCAGGATTGTCCAAATCTATGATTTTCAACCAGTTGGCAAATTTTACATCATCAACACAAGATCGATAGAGATTATTGAGCATCATGCATGTCAATTTACGCAATGCAACATATTCTGCAATATACATAGCTCTTTGCTAGGCCTTTTTCATTAAATTTCTCATTTCCTCAAGCATGGGGAGAAGAACTACTAATGTTAAGAATGTCTCTACATTACTTAACATTGCTAGCACCATAGGAAATTTTGGTTGCCCTGCTTCGTCACGACTTGAGTTCATTAGACCAAGCAACGATTGATATTCTGAAAAAACTTGATGTGTTGGTCCATCCAAAGAGATCCATCTGGTATCATTATCCTTAAGAAGCTTGTTCCCATCAGTTAGTCCTTTGGTGAAGTGTTGAAATTCCCTCAATCATTTCAGACTTCGAGAGAACTATTGGTAGAGCTCTTTGATTAAAACTTCAATTTTTTGTACTGGAGCATGCTTGCTGACAACTCCAAAAGCTAGATTCATTTTGTGGGCCATGTAGTGAATGGGAGTAATGTAGGGTGCACAAGAAGATTGTATCTTTTTGCAAAGACCACCACTGTGGCCTTGCATTACTGAAGCTCCATCCACTCCAACACACACCAACTTTTGGACAATCGTCATGTCATTTATACCTCCATATTCAATTAGAGAACTCTTTACTAGTTCAAATAAATTTTCCGCTATCACATTATCCTTCATTTTAGCAACAATTAGTAGATGAGGTTGATGAACAAAATTGTGTACAATATAAAAATGCATCCATACCTAGGAAGTATTGTCTACTGGTGTAACCTCATCTAAAGACAATGCAATAAAATTTGACTCTTTAATTTTTGCCTTCAGATCCTCTTTTTCAACCTCGACAAGACAACTTGCCCATTCCCATCCACTGTTGACTGACCAATGACTGTTAGGATAGTTACGAACTTTCAGAAAGTGTAATAAGCACTCAATGATGGGTAGTTTGTCATAGGACACCCTCTGCTCAAAATATTAAACACAACACTTAACTGCACAATGTTTCCCATTAGTTCTACTTCCAATGCTTTTCCAAAACAAGCTTCAATACAGCCTTTAACTTCACTAGGCTTCATCTTTATATTATGCTAAAACCCATATAATTCTGCATTCCTAACATGCTGAGATTCCTCCTTTCTTTGCTATCTTATCACTGATTTTTGAACTCCATCTATGGTTTTCTTATCGTAAACTTTACCCATATGCTTCTCTATGGTGTAAAGTTTTAGCTGCAACCTCTTTTCCTTCTTATTGATATGGCTGCAAATCTTACATTTGCATTCTACCAGAGGCTCCCCTTCAATTGGATTGTCCACTGGTTCAATGAATGGATACTTTGACACCCATTCTACTTGAAAATTCCTTGACAGATCCCACATCCTATCATTCTTTGATTTGTATTTTCTTTTCTTCTTCCCTGCACCATCATCTTCTCTAACATTCTCAGTCTCATCCAAGTTGATTATATCATTATGGCTACTCTGGGTATTTAACTAAAAATCTTCTTCAAGTTCATCATGGTCTGAGATATCAGGCTTGCTGACTTCTTCAATATGTTGTGTAGGTTCAGGTTGTGAATCTTGAAAATCTTCTTGTGATGAAGTAGCTTCCCGATTTTGGCCATAAACATTTCCAACACCATGACCAAAGTACGATGATAAGGTTCTGCATTTTGCTAGCCTCTCTTGGCTTTCCGAATATGCCGGAGCCTTACCCTTATTCTTGTTCAACATCTTGATTCTTCAACGAAATAAAGGCTACCAGCCTACCAGTGAAAAAAAAAATGTTTACTTGTTGAAGAAGTGACCAATGACAATAGAACTATAATATACAATGTTTACATAGTTGCAGAATAATAATCACTTACCTTTGCCTCAAATTCAATTGCAGTCACGACTCACCAAAGTAGTCAAGACTCAACAATCCGAACTTCGCTATCGATCAAATTGAACTAATCCAAATTGTGTACAATAACACTGATCTATGAATATATTTATACTAATCTTTTTTGGTGAATTGGGTGGGAGGTATTAGGTTGGTTTCCAAATATTTGGTGAAGCCCACGTAATTATAACATGTCTTGTGTTATTTCCTAGGCAATTATGGGTCATCCAATACCTTGGTATGATTAATAAAGTTAGCAAAAATCCATCGGTTTGAGACACGCATCCGTAGATGGCTGGCGAAGTTGGGGCTGCCTATATATATATATATATATATATATATATATATATATATATATATATATATATATATATATATATATATATATATATATATATATATATATATATATATATATATATATATATATATATATATATATATATATATATATATATATAACTATTGGCAAATATAGGCCATCCATTTGGGGCCGCTTTGAAATTATAGGTGAATGCTTAAAATATATTGTGCCCAAAAATTATATGCCATTGGCGATAATGTGAAAGAAATGGACAAAATTAAATAAACCAATGGGCAATAGATCCGGGCATTGGACCCAATTTTAATAAAATCGGGGCGATAGGGTCAATCCCATATGTGAAATATATTCGCCAAATTACGGGATGCCGACATGCGACATTCGCCAAATGGTGAATAATCACCACTAAAGTTTTTGTTGTATTGGATGCTTTTGTATAATAGTTCTAATGTCCATCTTTGCCAAATCCAAGTATCTTGGAACATAATAAGTTGTAACATAATGTGATGACTCATAAACATACCCAATGGGCCAATAGTAAAACTAAAGCTACTAAACACTAGATAGTAAATATTAATATTAATAACTAATAATATTGAATTAACAATTACCTATAAGAGTGACAAATTTCATCCACTCAGAGAAAATTTGACTAGCAATCTTAGCATCAAACATCTTACCAATGCATTGAAAGAACCTGGCCTTCACCTCATCATCTTGAAGTGGTTTAACTCTACCAGGCCTAGGCATGTATGCATTTTGACTATCATAAACTTTTTTAAAAAAACCCGCATTTGACTATTTTTATTCACGCCAAAACCAAGTTTGAAGAAGAGGGGAGGAAGGGAAAATGTCAAAACCCGAGTGGGTTCTTGTTGTTATTGGATTTTGTTGCCATATTGATCATTTTGCAAGCATGTCATGTCGTCAAACGGATAAGAATTTATTTTTTTAATTATTTTGTTTCAATTTTGATTGAGTAGGGCTTGTTTCAAAGTGATTTAAGTTTTATTATTATTATTTTGATGTTAGATTTGGAAAATAATCCCCAGCCATGAAAGAGACAGCAAAGACCTCTTCAAACACATGAAGATCTTGATGATGTTGGAAATGAGCAACAAGAGAACCCTCAAAATGTAGCTCCAAAATAAGAAAACCCTCGAAAAAACTAAAATCCACCACCAAACCCAAATCCAAACCCTCTGCGTCCTCCAATAGGTTGTGTTGATGTCACACAAGATGACCTTATCAATCGTCTTCAACAAAACAATGCCCAAATATCCATATTGGTTAATGGGTTGAAGTCCTGTAGTTTTGAACACCACTCATCCCTCGCCACTTCCTTAGAAAGAATGGCCAATAGTGCGAATGAGGTGTCTAGGGAGGTTACAACATGGGGTTCATAGAGGGATAGATGTCATGCATTTTATGTTGATGGGTTGTCATATGATCAAGTGAAAAAAAGAGGATACTTAAAGAAGACATATGTGCTCTTTTCATTGATCTTATTAGTAGTAACTCCCTAGAAGTAACTATGAATCATTTTCCCATACATTGGTGTGTTCATAATAGGATGAGAGCTACATTTTGGGATAGGTAGTATATGGTCTTTGACCAAGAACCCTGTAATAATTAGGAGGCACCTTTATATTTTTTAGAAAGCTATATTGTGACTTTAGCCTCAGCGAGAAGCTGAATTACTTTGACATCTGACAATTCCTCTACCATTTTGGGATAGGTGGTATATGGTCTTTGACCAAGAACCCTGTAATAATTAGGAGGTGCCTTTATATTTTTTGAGAAAGCTATATTGTGAGTTTATCCTTAGCGATAAGCTGAATTACTTTGACATTCGATAGTTCTAGGATAGAGGGAGAGGCTTTGCACAACATAGAGATGATGCCCATAGGGTGGTAGAGCCGCAACATAGGAGGCGTCTACCTAAAAAACTCATAGTTCATGATGCGGTCTCGATAGTAGTGAAGGAGTCTGTATTTACATACCCTTCAGGTAGCTACATCATTGACTGGTGTCATTATTGAGCATGGCACACAATTAGTCAAAATAGAGGGTGGATCAACACTTGCACCACTTCCATCATCATTAGATGCTCCATTTGGCTCAACCCATCCCATTAAGCATATGTGCCCTAGCTGTCAAGGTATATGCGTCACGGTAGATACTGATGGGAATGAGGATGGTTTGGCATCTCATTCATGTACACATTGTGGGAGTAGGTGTCAGGCATTCATTGTTGAGGATGTGGCCCTCACAAATGACCTATTGAAGATGGTATTTTCTATGAGATAGATGCGAGTATGTTTATTTGTGTTTTGACATGTTATTAATTAATCACCTAAATCTTATAAAAGTAAATAATTTTAGAGAACAAATTAAATTGATATATGAATAATATGCATTGCAAGGTGGAGCAGGTGATACAACGAGCACACCACAAAGTGTTCCTTAGACTAGACATGCACGGGAATCTTCGACACCTGAGGTATATTTTTTAAGTATTCATAAAAATAGAATAATTTCTTGTGTCAAGATATCTTTTCTCAATATGTATATTTATTTGATGTTTTATAGGGCTTGTCGAGGGTTCAAATGTCCAAAGTTGATGATGTGACATTTTTTGCGATTGACTTTGGCCTAGAGAGCTTTGTGGTGTCATATTTTTTACACCTCTTGTTATAATTTTAATTAAATCCATGTGTTATCATATTCATTTCTCTTATGACACAAAAAGTTAAGATTAGTCATCAACTAAAAAAATGTGTTTAATTATTATATATTAATGTAATTTCAACTTTGAATCTACATATATGTTTTATTCTACTAATAGCGAAAAATGCGAAAATCTCACACAAAAAGCAAGGCTTTTTTCAGCAGAGGCAAATAAATCTAGGTCTTATTCATGATACTCTACGAACAATGAAGGATGTAAATAAGAATTTCCATGACAATCAAAGGGCAGATAAATGCAGGAAGAACCCAGGGGAAGGAAAAACTCAAAGCGAATATGCAAAATTTACGGGGTACTGTTTCAACTATTGGAATTATGGACATAAAAAGAATGAATGTCAGATAAAGGAACAGTCGCATCCCTCTTACGATCACCTAAGAGAATTCATTGCCAAATAGAAGGAAAAATCTAATAGCAAAGGTATGGAACAGTTAGTAAGCAATAAAGGAACAGAAGCCAAGCCTTCCCTCCTTGAAACTTCACAGATCAATTGCGGTAAGGAAATGACCTCACCATCTAATAGGAATATGACAGAATCTATGGTAGATTCACATAGGAGTGCGGCTATGGTTCTGAATCTATGCATAAAGGCGATCCCATACAATAGAATCCCTCCTAGGGTTAGGGATTATAGACATAAAGTCTTCTCAGTCCATCTTTTGGATTGGAAATTGAAGGTTTTTTTGAAAACCAAGTATGCAAGGCAAGCACTGGGTCACAGGATCGCTGAGGAAGGAAAGGTTGAACAAATACATCATATGATTGGTAATCCCACATATACGGCAAGAGAAGGCCGGGCCGTATCTATACAAATACATCTCAAAAGGCCTTTTGAATGATCTTCCATAAGACATATGATTAAGGGCAAGGAAGAGGAACTCCCTGAGAAATTGACAAAGCAAAATTTGGAATGGAAGGTGGTTAGAGGCAGAAAAAAGGTTTTAAAACAGTCCAAGCCTCTAAGTCCTTTCAAAATTTCCATGAATAATTCCTTTGGAAGGCTCAAGGAGGTTGATAACAAAGTTAAATCATACACTCCCCCCCATAAAAGGGATAGGGTTGTAGGGGAATAGGGCTATAGAGATGGATATTTGAAGAAAGATGAATCCAAAACAACATCCAAAGATATTTACCCTTGTTCCAATAAAACCCTCACCTTTTATGAAGGATTGAAGGAGCAAAGTATTTGTGACAAATCTGCTGTTAGCTACAATCTGAACAACAATAATAAATATAGCCCTCCCCACCGGAGAAGGTTTGAGAGACCCACATTTGGTAATGCTCCAGAAAATATAAATAATCATGACTGGATAGCAGAAATTCTTCATCGTGACACCATCAATACATCTTATATGCCTCCTCATAGGAACCTCAGAAAAGAAATAACAGGTAAAACACATGGTGAGATAATTTCATTAGATTACAATAAGATTATGCAGCAGCAAAAGCTTTTAGCCAAAGCAGGTATGATTTGTTGTTGGAAAGGAACTGGTGTATCAATAAAGGAAGTGATAAGTGGATTAGCGACACAACTCCCGAGAGAGGTAAGTATAACAATTCTCAGAGATAATTTTTTATACATTAACTGTCATAATGAATCCCTAAAAGAAAGAATTATGAGCAAGAAATCTTTGAAGTTCAGAAATCTACCTTTTTCCTTTTTTGACTGGATGCCTATATTCAATCCATTACGTTTAAAATATTTCATTCTAGAAAAAGCTATCATCCTTAAAAATTTGCCTTTGGAATTATCTTGTAGAGAAACACTTCGTTTAATTGGCAATAAAATAAGTAGTTTTAAAAGAACTGCTGAGGAAACACCTCTACAGGTTGATAAAATAATCATTGTAGAGATGTATCATCACCAAAAATATATACCCCCCATTAAATTATGTTTTAACCATAACACTGTAATTATTAACCCAATAATAGTAGAAAACTTTATTGAAAGTAATAAAAATACATCAGAAGCTCATAAAAACACAAATTGTGCCTCCCAACCTAACAAAGATATTGAGATCTGTCTCTGTAGCAATAGAGGAGGATTTATATGTAGAACCCCAAAGGAGCAAGGTTTAGCCAACAATTCCTCTTACCCAACGATGGTGAACGAAACATCAAAGGATCAAGATGACCAAAAGGAATAGAGTGTTAATACCCCTATCAACATTTTAGAAAATCAACAAATAGATGAGACCTAGTTACCTTTAAGGAAAAATGCACAAGACACTATTAGACAGAAATTGGATAGTGTGCTTAGCAGGGACAAAAAATTAATGCAAATAGAGTCTGGAAAAAAGGATAACAAAATCTAACAACAAGAGGAAAGAGATCAAACAAATTTTCAAACAGAATTACTTTTGGAACCTGAACGTGCTAAAGTGGTAGAACTAGTAGATCAGGTAAACAAAACAGAAGAAGAGATAAATCAAATCATCAATTACCTGGGAGTGTCTCTACCTGAGGATTTAACAGATAGTTTCTTGGACAATATATGCAACTTCAAGGAATTGAAATCCCAAAAGGAAATTTTAATTAAACAAATACAGGAGTGTATTGTAGAAGAAAGTAGGGATCAGGAAAATAGGCTTGAACAGCCTCTCCTTCATATACCCTTGGATACGGAAGTTTCAGAAAAATCCCTTGCAGAATATCCAAAAAAACACCCAGACACACGAAAAGAAGATATAGACAAGCTAGGTGCAGAGGAGGTTGATATAACTTATATAAAAAACATAAATATTAAAAAATCAGAAGAAGGGGAACAAGGTGTTTTAATCCCTTTGGAATTAGAAGAGTTAAATTTGGATATATCAGGAACAACTGAAGAGCTAATAGAGATATATGGTAAAGAACTCATTGATAGGGTTGTTCCCTCAGATCTCCCCATAGATACACAAAAAGACCTGGATGACTGGGTATCTCCAAAGATAGGGGATGGGAGAGAAGAAACCCTAGTTAAAGATGCAATTGAAGGCCTATTTGGAATAACTAATGAGAACAAAGAACAAGGATTAGCTATGAACAGAGGTAGTCTTAGCACACCTAATATTAATAAATGTAAAAAGAAAAGAGGGAGAAAGTCAGTGGTTGAGCTGAGAAATTTGGATGGTAATGCAGGTAACCAAATTAAAATAGCAGATATCTTGAATACAGGGAAGGGGAAGATCCTTCCCAAAGAGCAATGAAAGTCACTACTTGGAATGTTAGGGGTTTAAATGCCCCAACCAAACAACACTTAATTAAAAGATACCTAAGAGACTTTGATTCAGAAATAATCTTGATACAAGAAACAAAGCTTAATAAAGAGGAAAGCATCAAGTTCAGCAAAAAACTTGGTATTTGGAAATTAGAATACGTTCCAGTAGTAGGCTTCTCAGGTGGTTCGGCAGTACTATGGGATCCCCGTAAAACAATAGCACTACTCACACACACTAATGCTAACTGGATGACATTAACAATTAAAAGCCTGAAATCTGATTTAAAATTCAACTTGACCAATGTATATTGACCTATCTCTAATGAGGAAAAGAGAAAAGTCTGGTCAGAATTACAAAGTCTTCTAGCTGATAATCTAGAACAACCGTTCATCATTGGAGGGGATTTCAATGCTATCCTAAATCTTGAAGAAAAATATGGAGGCTCACAATATATATCACAAGCTCATAAGGATTTTAGCAAGTGGGCTACGGATAATCATCTGATAAGCTTAAATACAAGTAATGGAATTTACACATGGAATAATAGAAGAGAGGGTTTCAGCTACATAGCTAAAAAACTAGATAGATTTTTTACTAGAACGAATCCCGGGAATTTTAATCAAACAGTCAATACTGAAATATTACCAAAAGTAGGATCAAATCACTTCCCAGTTAGACTTTCCATTATAGAAAATTCTAAACCGACAAGAAGCCCGTTTAAGTTTGAATTTATGTGGTTCCAGAACCCGAAATTCATAAATCTTTTAGAAGAATGGTGGGGACAAGTATCGGTTAAAGGGTTGAAAATGTTTTGCTTAACAATGAAATTAAAAGCTATCAAACATAAAGCGTTAGAATGGAATAAGAATCACTTTAATAACATATTTAAAGAAAAAGCTTAGGTAGAACAAGAACTAACTGACCTCAATAATACAGTAATAGAACAAGGAATGAATGCCCTTAGCTACCACAAGGAAAAGGAGCTAATGGCTAAGTTCAATGACATTCTCCTCAAAGAGGAGATATTCTAGAAGCAAAAGTCCAGGGAGTCATGGCTTAAAGAGGGGGATAGCAATACTAAATTCTTCCATAACACAACCAATTTCAAAAGGAACATTAACAGAATAGCCAAAATTAATACGGGTGAGGGATCGACAACAGAGGACCCTGGAAAGATTTCAGAGGTTCTTACAAATTTTTATTATTCCCTTCTCAATTCACTAGAAGCTTCAGATCTCAATACCCAAAAACAAATGCTTAAAGCCATTCCAAAATTGATTACGAAAGCGGACAATAAAATACTAAATAACAAGCTATCTTTAGAAGAGGTAAGAGTAGCAGTATTTCAACTCCATCCAGATAAAGCTCTAGGCCCAAATGGCTTTCAAGCAGGCTTTTTCCAAAAGTGTTGGCATTTTGTTGGAGTAGAGGTATGGCAAGCAGTGGAAGCCACTAGAAACTCAGGAGCTCTTTTAAGTGAAATCAACAACACCTTCTTCACCTTAATTCCAAAGAAAAATGAAAGTATGGAACCAGGGGACTTTAGACCTATCTCCCTATGTAATACCATCTATAAGATCCTCTCAAAGTGTTTAGAAAATAGACTCAAAACCCTCCTCCCAAGAATTATCTCAGAAGAACAGATAGGTTTTGTACCTAACAAATCGATTCTGGATGGTATTATTATAGTGCAAGAGATAGTACATACCGCTCAGATTACAAAAGAATCGAGCATGCTAATGAAAATAGACATCCAAAAAGCATACGATAAAGTAGATTGGAGATTCCTGTGTAAATTTATGGAAGCTTTCAGTTTCTCCAAACAATGGATCAACCTTATTTTTAATTGCATCTCATCTCCCAAAATTTCCATTCTTATCAATGGCTCACCAGAAGGTTTCTTTAGTATATCTAGGGGAATAAGGCAAGGAGACCCGATGTCCCCTTTTCTCTACGTTATTATGGTAGAAGCATTAGGAAGAGCAATTATGAAGCAACAAGTAGAAGGAAAAATCATGGGATTAAAGGCTTCAGAAAACATCCCAAATATTACCCATCAGTAGTTCGCGAATGATACAATTCTACCTAACTCCGCCAACAGATAGGAAGTGAGAGCATTCAAAAGCATTCTAAACACTTACGCCAAAGCCTCCGGCCAACATGTTAATCTAACAAAATCAGAAATCTTCTTTATTAATACCTGCCAGAATATCGAAAAGGATATCTGCAGTATAATGGGATACAAAATCGGCAAGTTTCCATGTAAATACTTAGGAATTGACATGGACACTGGCCTCTTATCTTCCAAACCATGGCAACAAGTATTATCTAAAGTACAAAATAAGATAAGCTCATGGAAAGGGAAGTGGTTAACTAAAGCAGGTAGGACAACCATGATCAAATCTGTACTCTCAGCTATACCTACGTATCACTTGTCAGTTCTCCCCCTTCCAATCAGCGTAAAAAAGGAATTAGATAAAATATTTTGAGAATTCTATTGGCAAGGACCCTCCAAAGACAAAAATATTTCTCTTATCAACTGGGAGAATCTGTGCAGACCAATATCAAAAGGAGGTCTAGGCATCAAAAACCTTCTTTGGCAAAACCAAGCTCTCGGGGCCAAACTGTTTGGAGAATGTATAAAGATTCAAGCAGTAAGTGGGCATCTATATTATTACATAAATACATCCCCCAAGGGGACCCCATTAATATCTTCAGAACATAATCACATGTTAAAGGTTCAAGGATATGGAATTATATCAAAGAATGTAGAGAGATTATTGGCAAATACCTATCTTGGAATGTAGGAAGGGGAGATCAAGCATTATTCTAGGATGACTCGTGGGCAGGCCTTACTCCCATAAACAAACTAGGATTTACTGATTAATTGATGGAAGAATGCAAAAGAGTCTTAGGCGTATATATCAAGGATTACTTACAAAAGGAGAAAGATGATAGTTGGAGTGTCCTCAATAGAATTGATGAAAGATGGCAGGAAAAGAAGAATCTCCTAGCGCTATTAAATAAGAGAGAAGTAACACTTAAAAATAGATCAGATATTCTAATATGGATGGGATCAAGTACTGGTAAATACTCAGTTAAGGAAGGTTACAATTCTATTATTAGGGACAAGAACATGGATAACATAGACATACCATTAAACCTTTGTTGGAATAAAGCATGTCTTCCTAAAGCTGGTATGTTTCTATGGGCAGCTCTACAAAATAGGATCCTTACAGCAGAGAGGTTCAATAAATTAGGTTTTCAGAGACCATCTAGATGCCCCTTATGTGAAAATCATTCTGAGGATGTTAACCACATTCTCCTAAATTGCCCCTTTTCCCAAGAGTGTTGGAATTGGCTTTATCAAAGCTTAGGATGGAAATCTGCTTCCCATTATGATCTAATTAGCAATCTCAAAGCTTGGCCTGCACTCTATAAAGACAATATTTTCAAGGATATATGGATAGTGGCACCTTCCATAGTTGTATGGGAATTATGGAAAGAAAGAAATAGAAGGATTTTTATGGATCAGAAATTAACCTGGATCTCAATCGCAAACAAGATAGAAGCTTCAATAGTAGAAATTATTAATAGCAAACTCAGGGATTCGCAGAATTTGGAAGATTCTTTTAGGAGCTGGGATAACAGAATCAGATACAAATGGCCAAAATTAGATATCCCTCCCCTCTTTGGCAAAGGGGGATCTAAAGCCAAAGTTGACAGCTCTTCCTGTATATGGCTACCCCTGAAAGTTGGATGGTATAAACTCAACTTCGATGGAGCATCGCAAGGTAATCCTAGGGTAGCAGGGATTGGAGGGATCATTCACAATTGGAAGTCAGAAGTTATCGCTAGATTCTTGAAACCCATTAACCCTACAACAAACAATATGGAAGAATGTACCGTAGCACTAGAGGGGCTTAAATTATGTAGGGACCTCAATATTAATAAATTAATTATTGAAGGAGATTCCCAAATTATCATCAATGCCATCCGCACTAGGAAAACTCCTAATTGGATCTTGAATGCAAAAATTGAAGAGATTAATTCAATTATGAAAAGTATTTCAAATTATGAGATCAGACATACCTATAGAGAAGGTAACACAGAGGCTGACAAGCTAGCCAATCTAGGGGCCAACGGAGTGGTAACTATGGAAAAATACTCTTGTTAAGGGTTGAAGAAGTGTTTGAAGGTAGATCTAGGCAAAGGACCAAGAAGGAAGATAAGCTCACTGATCATCCTACTAAATACAGACACCTCTTAGAACCGTCAGTTTTAGAATCTACCTAGGTTAGGCTTAAACATACTATAAGATTGACAGAGCTGAGGTAAGGCTTCCATCAATAAAATCTAGCTGAAATTAGTAGACTAAGATAGAAAATGTAAGCTTAAAAAGATAAGACAACCAGGGGTTCAAAGCTTCATTGTATACAATCTGAGCCTTTTTATGAATTTTTAGTATCGCGAGACTTTAAACCCCTCTATAGTACGAGAAAATTTCAGATGTAAGTTAAGGAATCTACATACATGTAAGAGATATAAATATAGGAGGCTCTCTCTTGCTAATAAAGGAAAAATATAAATAGAAGATTTAAGAAGTGAGAGAGCTATGCTTGATCATTATATCAATGGGAGGTAGTATTACAATATATAGTTAAATCTTAGTATATTAAGTTGACTAATCATAGTATGGTCTAGGTATATATTTAATCATCCTAAAGATAGACTTCCTAGAGAACCCTTATTAATGGTCATAATTAAGGACATTGCTTTACTCATGATTACTTAAGTATAACGGCCTGGAAATTATATTTAATAAGGTAATCAAATACTAATTACCATTGAGTCTCTAGGAAGACTGTAATTGAAGCTTCTTCACTTCTATGGACAGTCTAATCCTTAAGCAATACAGCTACCAATAAACCTTTATATTTAATATAAACACCTCAGAAACGGTATTTCAAGTTAACCTCAATATTCATTGGAATCCTTAATAGCAGTAGTCTTCCTTAGATTAGCCATTTATACTATGGCTTCTTTAGTCTTTAGATGACATGGTCCCGATTAGCTATTCTAGCTTAACTTGTTTTTCAGGGAATCTAAGAAAACATGGGCCTCACCCATAGCGATACTGGTGTATCTCTTGAATCATAAATATCCATCATAGTTATTTAACCAAATTGTCGAGCACTATCTTCTAATATTAGAACAGACTTTGCTTTAGCTTAACCTAGATTCCTAGATAAACATGGCATTACTAAAACTCATTTAAGCCTCGGGGCATAAGGATTTAGCATAAGTTATTTAAAATCCCCAAGCGCCCTCTCAAAAGCTCTTACAAAGCACAGTGTAATCATTTATATAAAAGGAAGGAAGTTTTTACAGCATACCATATTATCATTCCTATGATTCAAGAACAAATTAGAACAATCTAGTAGCACTTCCAAAGGAGGTCTGTACCAATAATCATTGCAAGCTATCCACGACAGCAAAAGGATGGAACTCAACATGATCACATTTCTAGTAACTTCCTTAGGCTTCCATCATATCCTCGATAGTTTCAGACAGAGCCCTGATTACATTCCTCATAGTATGAAATCAACCTTTCTTTGGTATACTTTAAAACATGGAGTCCAGACTGCTCACCTTCTACACCAAAGGAAACAGAGCCATGGCCTTCAGAGGACACATCCTCCCAGAAAGATGGAACTAGATCCTCAAAACACTACCAGACTCCATGAGAAGAGCATTTGAACATGCGATGGGTGATCAACACTTTGATAATGAATTCACCTACCGAACAAATGGGGAAATAATGGTCTGTGGAACTGGATGCTATCTTCATTCCTGATACTCTTAAATATAAGAATAGCTAAGAATAGATAATGGTATTGTGCAAATAGTGGATTTGGTAGCCCAATACATTGGCTTACTATTTTATTCCAGTTTAGATGGTAAATGAATGTCTTCAGCCAGTTTAAGGTGATGTTGCTGTTGAAATATGCTCTAAGGAATTGTGCTAAAGGAAATATCCTGAATTATAAACTACAAACTAAAAAATCTTAGTTTAATGGCAATTTGTACAGCATTAAGTATATAGATAATATCGGACCTTAGTGAGATAATAGCCAGTGAAGGCTAAGATGGAAGCCTGGTCCCTATTTTCTCAAGCTTCTAAATTTTTCAGCAGTTGAGTGTATAGGCTGTTCTGGTACCAGAATTGAGCAACTAGACCCTTGATTTGAATATTTGGTGATTATTTTATTCTAAACCTAATTCACAAAACCCAGAAAGTTATTAAATTCTAAGGTTTGCGGGAAACATTTTTTAAAATTCTACCACAGTATCAAAAACCCACAGTGTTTTTGAAAACCCATGATGTTTTCGGCTTCCCTGCTATCTTTCGGTCTGTTGATATTTCTGTGTGTTTTTGATCTTTTGCCGAAAACCCTCATTGTTTTTTACCTTTGCCCTCCAGCTTTGTGCACTTGTCTTTTGGTGCCAAAAACTTTGTGTGTTTTCGACCTAGGTCTTAACTGCGTAGGTATGACTGGATGGTTGGTCCAGACTCTTCCTGATTGGTTGTCGCATGGCCGCATGTCAGACTTTTCTGACATGCGATCATGTGACCGCATGCCACCTAGCCGTGTGGGTCCCAGTCCTATTCAACTGCCTGGCGGTCTACTTTTTCTTAGGTGCGCAAGTGCGATGATGTGGGGCCAGTTTCTTCAAAATGATAGAGGGAGGAGATCAACGGTCGGTGTGTGATCGCATGGAATATTCTTTTCCCATGCGATCATGCACCTGCTGTTGATTTTGTTTGTTCTAAGCATCTCTTCGGTGAAGTGGGCCCGGTGTCAGAGGGGAGGCAGGGGGCATGTTCTTATAGGTTGTCGCATGGTTGCATGTCAGACTTTTTTGACATGCGATCATGCGACCGATTGCCATCTGTCTGCATGGGTCCCAGTCTTCTGCGGTGTTCAGTTTCTTGGCGGTTAAGTTTTCATTTCGCGACCTGGTGACCAACGATTATCTCCTTGTCACTAGATTTTGGCGGTTAAGCAGCTAACATCTGGTGACTTGGTTGGTGGTTAAGCTTGCCTTAGTCACGTGGTCGCGTGATGGTGGGCCCAGATTTTCAAAGTTTTTTGCAGGTGGGGTCTCTTCGGCAGTGACTACATTGGTGGTTATGTGGCGGCTTATGATTGGCTGTTGCATGGCCGCATGTTAGACTTTTCTAACATGCGATCATGTGACTGCTTGCCATGTGTCCCTAGGGCCCGGTAGCAGGTGATGGGGCATCTTCCAGATGCTAAGTGGTAGTGTTCTATTGGCCGGTGTGTGACAGATGTAGCGGTCTAATGGTCTTGTCACATGATCACAAGGGCCATTTCCACAACTTGCGATCATGCGACAGAATCCTTGGTGTTGACTTCATGTGGTCTAGCGGTTCCCGATTGGTCGGTGGGCGGTGATGATTTTGCTCAGCACGGTTAAGGTTTGCGGGTTGTCGCATATTTGCATAGCCTATCTCCTGGCTATGTGATCATGCGACAACTATTGTCACGGTGGCGATTGTGGCAAGATAAAGGGGGTGCGGGTGGTCGCATGTTCGCATAGCCCGTCTCCGTGCTATGCTATCATGCGACCAAGCACAAATTGAGGCCCATTTTCCTGTGGTAGTCAAGGTTGGTGACTACACAATTGCACGACTAGGGGAAAATGGTTAAGGAGCACAAGCCCGAAAAATGCATGGTGACCGTTTGTACTTGTTGAGTGTTTTTTGTGGCAGGAGGTACCAAAATTCAATTTCTGAGCGGCCAGAGTGGGCAGAATGGATTGTCAATTGCTACGGCTTGACCCCTGTCATGTCTGTGTTTATTCCTTGATGGGGTTAGGTGATTTTGAAATGATCGTGCTTGCATTGTAACCCTGGTATAAAGGGATATATATATATATATATATATATATATATATATATATATATATATATATATATATATATATATATATATATATATATATATATATATATATATATATATATATATATATATATATATATATATATATATATATATTCAGCTATCTATATGTATATATATAGAAGTATACTTATATAGATATATATATATACATTCATATACATATATATGCACAGGTATTTACTTAATGATATATATATATATTTATATGTTTATGTTAATATATAGGTATATATATAAATAAATACCTACTCATATAAGAATGGTATATATTCATATATAAAGGTCTCTGTATATATGCATATATACAATTTATTTATTTGGAAATTGCCTGGCCGGTCTTGCTCTTTTGTCTTGCCTAGACCTGGTGCAGTAGGTGGAGAGTTGATTTCTTAGGCCAAATAAGCTTGGGCTATGGGTTATTTATAGTAATAGGGAGCTTATCTTCATCTGGTATGCAGTGATTAGTGTTGAGCGACATTTAAAGCTAAAGGGAGTATCCTTTCACCCTTTCTTGTGATTTATAGTTTAGACTTTAATATAGCACGGTTCTGCTAATTATTTCTAATTAAGGTTTCAAGTTAAGGGCTGTAGCTTACTTTCTCTAATAATGTAGTTGGTTTAAGGATGTTCGGATCCTCTGCTTCAAGGTTTCTAAATCAGTTAGAATATGGATTAGAATTGTCTGAGCAGTACAATAATTTAACTCATATTGGGATAGTAGGGGAGCTTAATTGTATGAACTATGATCTATGAATTTCTGGTAAATTATTCTAGGTACATAGAGTCAGGTAACCCATGCTATCCTCCGTTGGTGAATAAACAAGGTCTTTAACAATTATTTTAATCTAGTTTGAAACACTAACCATGTAAGAGGATAGGGTTTTAGATCCTTTTGTTTCTTTTGCAGATCGAATCACCCAACGGCAACAATATCACTCCTCTCTCAAAGGATTTGAATTGGATCTACAAATTAATACCCATATATTTGGATATGGAATTCAATCTTATAATTAAAATCACAAGTAAAAATTGTAAATATCTAAGCATATATGTACCCTCGACAAGTTCGAGCTGTGGGTATGCCCACTGAAAACTATGTAATTTTTTCAAAATCTTGATGTATATCGAATCATGGGAATGCCCAAGAAACTATGTATTAGTATCTGGACTTAAGTCCCAGGCACGGCTAGAGGTTTTCTCTACCCTGCTCTTTCCTACCAGCGTCTGCACTGAGCAGGGTTCTGTATGTAAAATCTTTTTATTATTAATAAAATTATAGGGCTTTAGCCTTTTACCGATCAAAAAAAAAAAATATTCATTTCTCTTATGTTAATTTTTTGTTTGCTAGGTTACCCCACCTGACTCTAAGACACCGGGATGAAAAAATAAATCCTCAAGGACACCCAAAGTACAAAAGGTAATTTAGTACAATTTAAGTGTATTTTTTGAAATGTGTTATGATTAAACATGTACATGTATATTGATGAATGCACATGTCTTATTTTTTCTATATACAGAAACAGTTGGGTTTTACAGAATTAATGAATGCACCTGATATTACTGATGTTCAGGAGCGGGAAGAGGTAACATTTTTATATTCACTTTCGATTGCATTCTTGTTTGTTCAAAATCTCTTAGAAAACCTTCTTCTATGACTATGATATATGTTATTATTTTCATACAGGAAATGTTCATAGTGGCCTCATCAGCGATGATTCCTCTTATGAGTACAGAAGAGCTATCTGAGGCTCCGGTATGCACTATATGTGTGTGTGTGTGTGTGTGTGTGTGTGTGTGTGTGTGTTAAACATATGGATTTAGATATGAGTACATGTATTTTTACTTTTGTAGTGTTTGTCATCAACTTTGGGTTATTAACTTTTGTTAATCATCTTTTACCTTTTATAGCTCCCTTCCCGACTTCCTCCAGATTCTTTATCATTCCATTTTGTTAGGATTCATCACCCATGAAGGATCTCATCAGCATTACTACATAGCCCAAGTACAGAAGAAAGAGTTGAGGTAATCAACAATTCAACTACCAACAAATTGCAGTCTAGTATTTAGTTATTTTGATAGTATTTGGGGATAAGATATCTAATTTAGCATTTGAATTGTTCTTGTGTAGACACCTAGCGAGCCATGTATTTCTTCAAAGAGGCTCAATTTTGATGATCCAACACAGTCATAGATATTGTTAGAAATATATAGATTTAGTTGTGTTCATTAAATGACAATTATACATATTAGACATTTGTATTGTATAGAAGATGTCATATTTTTGTAACTCTATTATTGAATTGGAATGTATGCCATTTTTGGAAATGTAAACAATTATTTTTCATTTTTATATATATGAAACTCGAAATCCGATCCAATTTGTTCATTGTGTGCATACCTTTGTACTTCAAAACTTATTTTTTTGCAATTAATCAAACATGTTTGTTCATTATTTAATATACTATATTTGAAACATGTTTATCAAAGTCATAGTGGCATGGATAATGTAATCAAAGTCATATGTGACTTAATTTGATGTAATAAGACATAAAAATCCAAAATATGTTATGATTTTGTCTATTGTGTCAAATTGTCCTAATTGACCAAATAAGGGTCATAGGCAAATGTATATTAATGGGTTCTTTATGTGGTTGCTATTTCTCATGTATTGGTTCATGTAATATGTATATCAATTTCTACTAACATATTTTTCTATAGGACAGATCATTTAATGGATGGTTCATGCAGAGGGCAAGGTGCTTAAATCACTTCTAACTTGGGTTGAGTCTGTTCACCAATAGGCTCCTCACAAGACACCTATTACCAAATCCTTCCAACCAGACTTGATCCAGGCTTGGACTTGTCTAGATCCATGTCTTAGGACTCCTTCTCAAAATCCACAACCCCACTTAATGAGTTCTCTCATCTACACTTGCATATCCACAACCTAGATTCCCTTTCATGCACTTTACCCTTAGCAAAATAGGATTTTCACTTCCACAAGACCACTATAGGCTAGAGACATGTCCCACACACTTCTTCTATTCCAACTACACCATTCATACCCTTTGGTATAGTCCTAGAAACCCTAGACCATGAATTCCTTAATTAAGCCTAGTAGAGACCTAATGCTTTTAGCCCTCTTAATCGGGTAAATTGAGTTCAACACAAAAATATTCCAAAGAACCCCAATAAAAAACTTTGGATTCAAATACCCTTTTTAGAGGCCTATAAGATTTCAAATTTATGGCTACAGATTCCACCAATTGAATACTTTACTCAAAAGCCCTAGATTTTAGGCTTTTAGGCCTAATTTCATGCATTTACAAAGGAATAGTATCACATCCACTTGTTCCAATCAAACCAACACTTCCAAAGGGTCCTCCTTTATCCTAATACTCATGAACCATCACTATTTCAGGCATGTCCTTTCATACAACCTCATTGCACTTCAATTCTATTCACAATTATATTAGTCACATAGGGATGCCTAGTCTCTAATTGCCTCCAAATGGAGTAGACGATTTGATCTCATGGTGAACGGATTGAAAGATAGCCAATTTTTCTCATTATGATTCATCAATACCTCACACGAACTCTGAGATATGCCCCAAGAAAGATAGTTGCCCAATGTCACTTAGTGACCCTTAGGGATGCTCTGGTCTGGTGTGCTTGAGAATGTCTGAGGGACTCTATGGGAAAAATGGGGTTGTCACTAGCATTTATCCAGCCAACCTAAGCTAATGGAGTAGATGATTTGATCCCATGGTGAATGGATTGAAAGATACCCAATGTTTCTCATTTCAATTGAGCAACATTGCAACTTTTGACATAAACTGAGATAGGGATGCCAAATTAAAATGAAGGGGAATCTCCCAAAATTGAGATGGATAATTGTAGGCCTCCATAAAATAGTCATGTGGCACGTGACGATTCATCAATACCTCGCACAAGCTCTGATATATACCCCAAGAAAGATCATTTCCCAATGTTGCTTAGTGACCCTTAGGGAAACTTTGGTCTTGTGTGCTTACGAACATTTGAGGGACTCTGTGGGGAAGATGGGGTTGTCACTAGGGTTTACCTAGCCAACCAGAGCTAATGGAGTAGATGATTTGATCCCATGGTGAATGAATTGAAAGATACCCAATGTTGCTCATTTTAATTGAGCAACATTGCAACTTTTGACATAAATCGAGATAGCGAAGCCAAATTAAAATGAAGAGTAATCTCCCAAGATTGAGATGGATAATTGTAGGCCTCAATAACATGGCCTTGTATCTCCTAATGATTTGTTGATACCTCACATGAGCTCTGAGATATTCCCCAAGAAATATTGATGTTGAATGTTTCTTAGTGACTCTTAGGGACACTCTGGTCTGGTGTGCTCGCAAACATTTGAGGGAATCTATGGGTGAGATGAGGTTGTCACTAGCATTTATTTGGACAACCAGAGCTAATGGATTAGATGATTCAATCCCATTATGAACATATTGAAAGATACCCAATGTTTCTCATTTCAATTGAGCAACATTGCAACTTTTGACATAAATCGAGATAGGGATGCCAAATAAAAATGAACGGTAATCTCCCAAAAGTGAGATGGGTAATTTTAGGCCTCGATAACATGGTCTTGTAGCACTTGATGATTCATCGATACCTTTCATGACCTTCGATATATGCCCCAAGAAATATTTTTGCCCAATGTTGTTTAGTGACCCTTAGGGACACTTTGGTCCAATGTGCTCGCGAACATTCAAGGGACTCCATGGGTGATACGGGGTTCTCACTAACATTTACCCAAAAAATTAGAGCTAATGGAGTAGATGATTCGATCCCACGAAAAATAGATTCAAAGATATCCAATGTTGCTTATTTCAATTGAGAAACATTGCAACTTTTGACATAAACTGACATAGGGATTCCAAATTAAAATGAAGGGTAATCTCCCAAAATTGAGATGGATAATTGTAGGCCTCCATAACATGGTTTTGTAGCACCTAATGATTCATCGATAACTCACACGAGCTCTAAGGCATGCCCCAAGAAAGATCAATGCCCAATGTTGCTTAGTGACCTTTAGGGACACTATGTTTCAGTGTGCTCACGAACATTTGATAGACTTCATGGGAGAGACAGGGTTCTCACTAGCATTTACCCAACCAATCAGAGTTAATGGAGTAGATGATTCGATCCCACGATGAAAGGATTGAAATATACCCAATGTTGCTCATTTCAATTGAGCAACATTGCAAATTTTGACATAAACCGAGATAAGGATGCCAAATTAAAATGAAGGGGAATCTCTCAAAAATGATATAGGTAATTGTAGCCCTCTATAAAACTCTCTTGTATCACCTAAATATTTGTCGATACCTCACACAAGCTTCGAGATATGCCCCAAGAAAGATCATTTCCCAATGTTGCTTAGTGACCCTTAGGGACACTCTGGTCTGGTGTGCTTGTGAACATTAGAGGGACTCCATGGGCAAAATGGGTTTGTCACTAGATTTTACCCGGCTAACTAGATCTAATGGAGGAGACTGTTTGATCCCATGGTGAACAAGTTTAAATATATCCAATGTTGCCCATTTCAATTGAGCAGCATTGCAACTTTTGACATAAACCAAGATAGGGATGCCAAATTAAAATGAAGGGAAATCTCCCAAAACTAAGATGGGTAATTTTAGGCCTTCATAACATGGTCTTGTATCACCTAACAATTTTTTTTACCTCGCACGAGCTCCGACATATACCCCAAGAAAGATCATTGACCAATGTTTCTTAGTGATCCTTAGGGACACTCTGGTCCAGTGTGCTCATGAACATTTGAGGTACTTTGTGGGAGAAATTAGGTTGTCAGTAGCGTTTAACCAACCAACCGGAGCTAATGGAGTAGATGATTTGATCCCATGGTGATTGATTTGAAAGATATGAAACATGATATATCTTACCATTCTTTGAACGGGGTTGGGAAACCTTGAAGTGGACATTAGTTTGTTGGACCTCCATGATTCATTGGGTGCTCCTACACCAATAGTCTACATAAAAATATATAGCCATTAAATCAATTCCAATAATGACATTTTATGTCTTATCAACTTAATGCATTCCATTACTTCATATGACATGAGCTTTTGCAGTCACATCCATGTTATGGTGTTTAAAGAATAGTATTTTTTAAGATATGTTTGAACATGTTCTTAATGGTAATTAATATTTGAGTAAGAAATTTTTAAATAGATTTCACATTTATTTATTGTTGAACGTACAAAATAAAAGATAATGTTCAAAAGTAAATGCTAGATTCTTCTGTGGTAGGGATTGAGAGGATTGAATACATGTATTTCAATAATGTATTTGCAAATCAAGCCCATTGCACCTTTTATATACAAAATTTGGCATCTAACATGCACATGACAACTCATTGTCCTTTTTTATATAAAAATTGGTATCTAATATGCACATGGCAGCTCATTGCACCTTTTATATACAAAATTTGGCATCTAACATGTACATGACAACTCATTACCCTTTTTTTACATAAAAATTAGCATCTAATATGCACATGGCAGTTCTTTTTTATACAAAATTTGGCATCTATTTATGCACATTACATCTCATTGTCATTTTTAAGTACAAAATTTGGCCTCTAAAAATGCACATAGAGAACCTCGAAGATATACACAAAATTATCAAAATCATTCTACCATATTGTAGAATCATTCTTCTAGATTGCCTAAAATTAATCAAGAGAACCTTCTGGATTAGCTCTAGCCCTTATTGTTTCAAGTATTGCCTCGTGGTCAAATTCATGAACTTTCCAAAAATTCTTGTTAAGATTTCTTCCACGATACTTAATCAATTGAATATTTTCTGCAACAATAAGGTTAAAGTAATGAATAATATGTTTGTGTCTCAAAGTCCTCAAATAACCAGGTATTAGAATTCTTGATAGGATACCTACTTTTTAGAGAGTTTAATACCCAAATCAATGCAAAGTGTAATAAAAGGATTTTAATAGGTATGCATACAACTAGACACAACAATGTTACCTTCTAAGCCATGACAAAAATAGATCTATTGGGTACTGAGTACCATCTCCATCAATGATTGTAGTTGTCAATTTCTTTTTGGCCTGAATACAATGACTCAAAAAGTAATATGTTCCTTATTCATTGTTCTCATCTGCAATATACATGACTTGCATTTAATAGAAGGATTAGTTAATATCAAAATCAACATTTAAAGAACTAATAAATTGAGCTTAAAATTGATTTAACTTACGAAATCTAGAGAAATTACCTAGTTTGACTAGGTCTGATACATGGTCAACATTTACTGATGCTTCAAACTGGTTCATTTGTAGCTTTCTAGAAAGTTGATGTGTATCTAGGGTTTGCAAAGGTCTACAAGAATTTTGGCCAACCCACTCTTTTGATTCACATTCATCCCACACAAAATGCATACATGAAGAGCTAAATCATGCAATTTGTCTAGTATAAATAGCTAATGATGTTGCATTTGAACTGCTAAATGAATGCATGTCACTCGATCCTGTAAGTGTACAACAATATAGATAGTTTTCAATGTTATATTCATGTATCTGTAATACCCCAAAAATGGGCTATAAGTTCATTAATCTCCTACATCGACAATTCAAACGAAATCGACATCAAAGTCCTAATCTAAGGCACATCTAAACATCATCGAATCATAATTGATTATCTTAAATTCTGCATCGGGGAATATTCTTAATAATATTCCTAATCATCATAATTATCTTTAATTTTATAATTATTTGGCAATAAATCACATTTATCCTAAAATTTGATTAATTAAATATTTTGCATATTTAATTAATTAAGATTTAATATTTGCCACTTAATTGTTTAATTAAATTTAATTCTATCTATTATTAATTGTATTATTTAATTTTGACAATAAATCCAATATTCCTATCTTTAATTGATTAAATCCTTATTTAATTAATTAAGCATGTTGTCATTATTTAATAATATAATTTTTAATAAAAGTTTGGTAAAATAGTTAATTAACCCATAAATTAATTATTTATTTTCAAAAATCAGTTGAGTTGAGGATAAATCACTTTATTTATTTATTTAAATCATAATTATCCAAATCAGAAAATCAATGCAAGTTATTGACTTTTTGGAACTCAACATCCTTTTGGAGTTCAAAAAGCTGATCTAAACTCTAATTTGAGTTAAAAAGCTATTTTTGCATGTTTTTGCATGATTTTGAGAATTAACTATCTTTCATGATCAGATAACTCAAAAATCAAGATGAGTTAATTTGAGTGATTTATGGCTTTTATCCATGCACCTCCAAAGCCCTGGATTTCTATAAATTAAAGGCTTCAGCTCTTCACAAATCATCTCATATTTTTGCACAATCACGCTGGAGAATTGGAATTGAAGAATCAAAGCTCTTGCAAATCGACATCTTTGTGAGATCAATCTTATTTTTTTGCATTCATTTAGATTCATATTGCATATCATTTCTAGATTAGCATAGCATATCAGTTTTCAATAGCATAGATTCATATCAAGTTTTTATCATTCTTATTGCATAGAAAATATCAAAAAAATAGATTAATTGCATTCAATCTCATATCTAGATCAATTGCATTCAAATCCTTCATTTAGGTGTCGTCTAGGTCACTGATCTCGATTACAATCTGAGAACATTAATCTCGCACCTACTAGAAGGCAGTAAATCGCTTGGTTAGATAGCTTTCAATTTTGCATGATTTTGATTTTTGCTAACCTCTAATGTTTTACTGAGTGTTGTGTCTACAAATCAGGTACAATTTTCACACACACAATATCAACCAAAAATATCTAGAAACCATAGAATTACATACATTACTTGGTCCCATTGTAGAGTTACACCATTTCATAATTGTTTTTGCATATATTAACACTTCTCCACCTTCGTACTTCAATTCCTCTCTAGTAAGATCTCTTTTCACACATGCTCCTGCACCATCATGTTATCCCTTTCCATGTCCTGCCTCAGTGAAATTCCAAAAATATTGTACATCACTTGTCACATGCATCCTAGTCAACTAGTAGAACATCCTTGCATTCTTGAATTGTGTGGTGCAATTATTTGACCATATTAAGTGTTGGTTGTATCTTATACCTCTTTCCCTTAAACTAGCATAGAAGATTGTAAATCATCCTTGCATAAACTTTGAGGAATGAGTACGATCATCACTGATATAGAAGTGATACTCTCTTATAACCTTTTTGTCCTCCTTTGTGCTATCATGTGCATGCATGAATGCTATGGGTACAAAAATTGTAACTTGTGTAGAGTCTTTCCAATAGAAACTAGTGTCTTACCAATTTCATGTGTTCTATCTTGATGTAGGCATCTAGGCAATTGTTGCAAACCACCGCATGTAGGAAAAAATCCTTTCAAACACATTATCTTATAGTAAATGCACTTGTCATCTCCTCTACATAGTACACTTAAAATAAATTCTCTTGGTGACTTAGGAGGTGCTTGTAGACCACATTCTGGCAAAACATTGTTAGTGTGCAAAGTACAACATATATAATGATAAATATCATAATGCATGGAAAATTCAACATGGACCCTACAAAAACATGTAGTACGTGCCTGATTAATCTTAACATAAAATGGTTTGTCATCTCAAAAAATATTTGGCTAATTTTAATCTGGGGAAAGCTTTCAAGAAACCTTTCATAAAATTGTGTTTGAGTCATGTCTAAATATTGTTTTGGATGTGGCTCATGATTTCTAATTCCAATTCACTTTCTAACATCTCTTTGGTTGGGTGAAAGCCTTGTGTTGTTATGCCAAAATTTATCAATTAACATTCTTAGTGCATCAACAACAATTGTGTCCTTGCATGGGAGTCTACCCGAGAATTCCCAAAGAGAATTATTGTTAGGATCCCCATTTTTCTATCACCTCTCTAAGGTATTGCATGATGTTTTTCTACTTATCCTTAATGACTTGCTTTATTTTCTTATTAAACAATATTGTTTTCATTTCCTTTCCCATTATGATTGATGTGAGAACACATCAAATAACATTAGCATCTTTTGTACGTGTTTTCGTACCAATGGATTGGTATGCATCAAATAGATTTATCACAATATTTCTTTCACTACTATTTTCGGTTGTTCTTAACCCTAAAATTCTCATTGTCTCTCTAAATTTCAGATTTTTAATCATTTCAAAAACTAATTGGCATCTTCCACTTTAGTTTGAATTTTCAAAATAGTTATTCAAAATTCTTTTAACCATTCTTCTACAAGTTATTTCATAAATTTTATCATGCATTGGCCTCACAATATTTTCATCAATGCCAATTAGAAACTTTGGTTTTCTATGAATTATTCTAGGAGGTGTTAAGATACGTGCATGCTCTTGGTTTTCATTAGGTGTATTATGTGCATTAATCTCATCAAATTGAAGTGGTGTATATTATTCAAATTCATTAGGTGCATTCATCACATTGATTTCAAATGGAGTATGGTCATTACATTCATTAGGTGCATGCGTCATGTGTATTGGAATTGGTGCATGTTGATCATTTTGATCTGGTGCATTAGGTACATTTATCATGTCAATTTGGATTGTTACATGTCCATCACTTTCATTAAGTGCATTAGATGATGTACCTCCATGTAACCTCCTCATACGCTCCCTTTGTCTTATCTTTACTGCCTCTCATTGTTCATTTGTTCCTCTTGTTCTTTCCCATTACATTAATATTGATTGTCCTACACATAACATCATGATGAAAATATACAATCAAATAGCAAGAAAACAAAAAATGAGCATCATTTTATTATAATATAAAGTAACAAACAAAAAAATAAAATCAATCAATCATTTCAAAGAAAATTTGAGAAAAAAAATGCAAACCTAACTGTTACTGTCCTAGAAACTGATGCCAAACATTATAGTGGGACCTTCAAACAACTTGTAGTGTTGGTTTCTAGGCCATTGGGAATATATTATATAGATTTTATCATAACCCATACGGGTTATGGAAACCTAAAACCAATGTTAACATTTTCCTCATAACCTGTATGGGTTATGAAAAAATAAAGGTTCAACTCTACTTTTCCATAACCCGTACAGGTTCTATAAAATAGGAACCTAGAGAGAGGGGTGTTGGTTTGTGGTGACTAGTCAGGAAAGTACTGTACACTTTCATTTGTCATGGGGTTCGGGGCATCGACCCGAAAAAAAAAATGGGGTTAACTTGTCAAGTGTTTTTGAGTTGACATGTCAAACATTTCCCTAGGTTGACTCATCAAGTATTTTAGTGTTAACTTGTTAATCGACATAAGTCTTGTTATAATGGATTAGTGTTAGGGTTTTTCTCAATACATGAGAATTTCATAGCTTCTTGCAGTGGTATTGAGTTGCAAGCGATTGTAGATTGTAACATGTTGAAATTACTGAATGATAAGATTGGACTCTTTGTTTGGTGGACGTAGCCCTGGATTGGGTGAACCACATTAAATCTTTGTGTCTTATTGTTCTACTTATGTGTGATTTATTCCTTTGCATTATTGAATATATTTGCATGTAACAGTTAAATTTTTGTTTGCTAATCCTAACAAGTGGTATCAAAGTGGGTTTTGTTTTAGTTATCCTCTACAAGAAGGTCTCACAGTTGGGTGGGAGTAATGGAAGATGATGGTAAGTTGAAGGTTGAGAAGTCTAATTAGCACAACTTTCAGTTATGGAAAATGAAAATGGAGGACTATCTCTATCAGAAAGATTTATGGCGGCCATTGGGAGGAAAATCCAAGAAACCGACAATAATGATTGATGGGGATTGGGATATTTTGAATAGGAAGGCACTTGGTAGTATTTATTTATGCCTGGCACAATCAGTGGAATTCAATATTATACAAGAAAACCCAATTGAAGATTTGATGGAAACCCTAGTAAAGTTATATAAAAATCCTTTTGCTCTGAATAAAGTATTTCTTATGAAGTGTTTATTTAATATGAAAATAGTAGAAGGTGGGTCAGTTGTTGATCTTTTAAATGAGTTTAATACAATTACCATCCAATTATCTTCTGTTAATGTCAATTTTGATGAAGAAATTATGGCTCTCTTGATTATGTGATCTTTTCCTGAAAGTTGGAATGGCTTGGTAATGGCTATTAGTAATTATGTTTCTGGTTCAAATACCCTAAAATTTGATGATGGTGTTGGTGTTATTCTGAGTGAGGAAATTCGTAGGAAAAGCTCAGGTGGATCCACATTAGGTAGCATTTTTAATGTAGAAAGAAAAGGTAGATCAAGGGACAAAGGAAATAATTTTGGAGGTCATGGGAAATCCTGAGGAAAATCAAAGGGCAAGAGTTATCAATCTAGATGAAAAAATGATTGTTGGTACTATGGGAAACTAGGTCATAAGAAGAAATATTACTGGTCTCAGAAGAATAAAGGAGAAAAACAAGAAGGTAATAAGGAGGCAAATGTGGTAACTAACAGATCTGAAGAGGATGTTTTGCTTCTTTCCCTTGAAAATGTTGATGATTCATGGGTTCTAGATTCAGGGGCTTCATTTCATGCTACACCCCCTAGAAGTTATTTTCTTGATTATGTCCAAGGATATTTTGGGCTAGTTTATTTGGCAGATAATGAATCCTGACAGATTGTTGGAAATGGAAGAATTAAGATTAAGTTGTAGAATGGGAATCATTGGTTACTACAAGAGGTAAGGCATGCTCCAAGGCTTAGTAGGAATTTAATTTCAGTAGGGAAACTAGGTGATGAAGGTTGCACAGTTACTTTTAATGACAAAAATTGGAAGGTGTCAAAAGGTTCCTTAGTAGTAGCAAAAAGTGTGAAATTAGGCACCTTATATCTTTGTATAGGTCATATTGTTCCATCTACTTTAATTAATACAGATAAAATTAAATGTTCAAGGACACTTGCTACAGTTGAGCAGGTAGAATTTGAAATAGTCGTTGTGGATTCTAAAATAGTACTATGGCACAATAGACTTGGGCACATGAGTTAAAAATGTATGAAATTACTTCATTCAAAGAAGATTTTACCGGGTCTAAAATGTGTCAATATGGATTTCTGTGAAAGTTTTGTATATGGAAAACAAAAGAGAGTTAGTTTTCTAAAGAGTGGGAAGGAAAATAAAGATGAGAAGTTAGAGCTTGTACATACAGATGTATGGGGACCATCTCAGGTCTCTCTGTATTATGTTACATTCATTGATGATGTAACTAGGAAAGTATGGATTTATTTCCTTAGGTAGAAATCTAATGTATTTGAACTTTAAAAAAATGGAAAAGCTTGGTTGAGAACGAAACTGGTAAAAGACTAAAATGTCTCAAATCTGATAATGGTGGTGGGTATTACAAAAAGGAGTTTGAATATTAGTGTTCCTCTAATGGTATTCACAGGCATAAAATGGTTCCAAGGAATCCACAAGAAAATGGAGTGGTTGAACACATTAATAGGACAATAATGGAGCGTGCAAGAAGTATGAGGCTGCATGTTTGGTTGCCCTTGAACATGTGGGCAGAGGCTATGTACACTGGTATTTATTTAATCTATAGAGGTCCCTCTACTCCTTTGGATTGTGGTATTCTAGAGGAAGCATGGATAGGTAATAAGATGAGTTATTCTTTTCTCAAAACATCAGTTGTGAAGAATTTGCACATATAGATTCCAAAAATAGAACCAAGCTAGAAGCTAAGTCAAAGAAATGTATATTTGTTGGATATGGCATTGATGAATTTGGCTATAGACTTTGGAATTTTGAAACTCTTAAAATTGTAAGAAGTAGGGATGTCATATTCAATGAGAAAGTTTTGTACAAAGATCAGTTGTAGAAGCATGAGAAGAAATAAAATGATTATGTAGCACATTGGATGATACTACAAAAGATGATGTTCCAGTGGTTCCTCATGCTCCACAACAACAACAAAAATAAATACCACAAACTCCAGTGAATGTTATATGGTCAACAACGCTCAGTAGACCTCTTGAAAGGTTCTCTCCCTCTTTTATTATAGTTTATTAATAGATGTTGATGAACCAGAAGGATATGATGAAGCTGTGCAAGTGGATACAAAGGTTTAGTGGGAGCTTTCCATAGAAGAAGAAATAGACTCCTTGCTGAAAAATCAGACTTGGGAATTATGTAAGTTACCTGTAGGTAAAAAGACATTACCAAATAAATGAGTTTATAGGTTGAAAGAGGAGGATGGAGGTAAGAAAATATTTAAAGCTAGGTTAGTTGTAAAGGGATTTGCACAGAAAAAGGGCACTGATTTTGATGAGATATTTTCTCTAGTTGTAAAAATGACTTTTATACGCATTATTTTAAGTATTGTGGCTACTGAAGATTTGAATTTGGAACAACTTGATACTAAAACACCTTTTCTCCATGGTGATTTGGAAGAAGAAATATATATGCAACATCCACAAGGTTTTGAGGTCAAAGGTAAGGAGAACTTAGTGTGCAGATTGCAGAAAAGTTTATATGGCTTGAAGCAAGCACCTCAAAAATGGTATATTAAATTTGATAACTTTATGGCTGAGCATGGCTATAGTCGGTGTAATTTAGACCATTTTGTTTATTTTAAGAGGATGGATAGTGCCGACTACATTATTTTATGTTTATATGTTGATGATATGCTTGTAGTAGTGTCTAACATGGATCACATTAAGGAGTTGAAACAACAATTAACACATTCTTTTTCTATGAAGGATTTGGGGGTAGAAAAAAAAATCCTTGGCAAGAAAATTTGTAGAGATAGGAAAAGCAATAAATTGACTCTATCTCAGGCTAATTATTTTGAAAATTTGTTGCAAAGATTCCATATGGAGAATGCAAAAGTTGTCAGCAAACCTTTGCCTAGTCATTTGAAATTGATTAAGGAGATGTGTCCCAAGACACAAGAGGAGGAAGAAAAAATGTCCAAGGAACCATATGCCTCAGCTGTATGCAGTTTGATGTATGAAATGGCATGCACTAGACCAGATATTGCACATGATGTAGGATTTTTCAGCAGGTAGTTGAGTCATCCTGGAGTTGAGCATTAGAATTTAGTAAAATGGATACTCAGATAGTTGAGAGGTACATCCAATAAATGTTTATGTTTCAGGGATTCTAATACTAATTTAAAAGGCTATGCTGACTCAGATTTGGCAGGGGATTTAGATACCAGGCGGAGTACCATAGGTTATGTTTTTATTATTGTTGGGATAGTGGTGAGCTAGATTTATCAACTACAAAAGGTGGTTTCTTTATCCACTACAGAGGCAAAGTATGTTGTTGCTACTGACGTAGCTAAGGAGATGTTATGGTTGCAATTCTTCATGGAAGAGTTGGGAAAATCATAGACTGACAATTAGCTATTTACAAAGATCCAGAGTGTCATCCATCTTGCGAAGAATTTTGCCTTTCATTCAAAGACCAAACATATATAGTTGAGGTATCACTTCATTCAATCAGTATTGGATAATGGATAGCTAAAGTTGGACAAGATACATACAGATGAAAATCTAGCAGATATGTTTACAAAGATAGTGACAAGGGAGAAGCTAAACTCTGACTCTTTAGCTTCAGTTGGTCTTCACGACTGAAAACAATAAAAAGAACAACAGAGTCCATGGTGTGTCAATCCAGTGGGAGCTTTAGGGGTAGCGATGTTGCTACAAGATCAGTCTCCAAGTGGGAGGTGTGGAGTCGGATCAGTCTCCAAGTGGGAGATTGTTGGTTTGTGGTGACTGATCACGCAAGTATTGTATATGTCAAACATTTCCCTAGGTTGACTCATCAAGTATTTTAGGGTTAACTTGTTAATCGACATAAGTCTTGTTATAATAAATTAGGGTTAGGGTTTTTCTCAATACATGAGAATTTCATAGCTTCTTGCAGCGATATTGAGTTGCAAGTGATTTCATATTGTAACGGGTTGAAATTACTGGATAATAAGATTGAACTCTTTGTTTGGTGGATGTAGCCCAGGATTGGGTGAACCACATTAAATATTTGTGTCTTCTTGTTCTACTTATGTGTGATTTATTCCTTCCCACTATTGAATATATTTGCATGTAATGGTTAAATGTATGTCCGCTAATCCTAACAGGGGGGAATGGGAGAGAGGGATAGAGAGAGAAAGAGAGAAATAGAGGGGTAGAGAGAGAGATAGACCCACCCATAGTTTGCATTTCAATTTTATATTAATAAACTCTTTTAGGCCACTTTTATGTGTGCGTAGATATTTTAGTTTTATTATGGTTTTGGATGTATGACACTACATGGTGAATTTTAATAAATGGATGATTATGGCGGTTATATTGATGCAGTTATATGATGTTAATTATGATGATGTTTTACATGTTTCAAAATTATGCTTATGATTATGATTATACTTACCCCATACTTGCATGTGTATGGCATTCATGTATACTTTTATTTTCCTGTATGATGTGTTTGATATGGTTGAGGGACGAAATCGTAGTTACCTGCTTGCAGGATCCACACAATGTCCCGATCCCCACCATTGCTTGCTTTATATATATAGACACACACACACACACACACACACACACACACACATGTGAGTCTTGTATGCAGGTTTGCAGGTACCAGGCATTCACTTCCCTGAATTGTCAGGATGAGTGTGCCTTATCACTAGTCTCAATGGTAAAAAAGGGAGATGGTATTCAGATCCAAATCCTAACCTAAGTCATACTATTGTTGTGAAATAGTGGACAATATTATGATATTCTACCCTTTTTAAATTCATCCAATTGATGTAAGTTTATATCCCTTTTCTTGAGTGTGGATGTGGTTCTTTAGGTTCATTTGATTTTGGTTATTGATGTGATTTCTATAATTAGATAATTTATTTAGATTAAGTTGTGTAATTTAAATAAATTAGATTTTTTTCTATTTTTAGCTATTTATATGTGAGATTATTTAATTAATTGAAAATTAATTAAATGCAATTATTAATTTTAATGCATTGTTTAAAAGGTTTATTGTATGGTAGAATTATTTAATTATTGAGAATTAATTAAATACATTCACCTTAGAATTATTTAATTATAAATTTAACATTTTTAATTAAAAGGTATTTATTAATTTAGCACGTAGAACTTATAGTAGACTAAATGTTATATTTTAAATTAATTAGAATGCATTAAGTTGCAGAATCGAAATTGAGTAAATCAAATTAAAGAAATTAGTTAATTTTGAGTTAAGTGTTTTCAACAAGAGCAAATTAGAAAATGGACTTTAGTTCAACTGAAATTAGGAATTGATTAAAGCAAAGCCCTTTGTGGAGTTGAGTTCCAACCCTTGCATGTGGAATTGAATTTCCTATATGTTGAGGGTTTGGCCATTATTCTCAACACACAGGTTTTGGAGAATTTTGGGTGAAGGTTTTCAATTTGGAGCAATTTCCTAATAGCTTGGATTTGCCTTCGTTTCTGGTCATCATCGGTTTTATTCTTTGGTGTTTGAGGTAGGATTTGATTATCCTTGTGATTGTGTTTTGTAATTTTGAAAGAATTGTATTCTTCGTGCCTGTCAGATTTGCATTTCTAGAATTTTGTTGCATGTATTTTCTCTTCTTCTGAGATTCTGAAATTGGTATTAAGGAAACCCTTGTTGCATGCAATCCTTGTTTTCTGATTCTTGAACAAATTTCATTAGGGTTGAATTTATGTAATTCTAGTTAAAATTAATGTTAATTGATATTCTGTGAAAATTGATTGTTTGTCTGGAAAAACCTAGGATTAGAAAATAATGAATTTATTTTGTTGGAAATTTGAATTGGTATTTGAATTGAAAAGAAAAGCCATACAAACCCTAGAGTACATTTTATTAGAATACCCAGTTGAATTTTCTAATAGGGTTACAATTTGCCTATGGAAATTATTCTTGCTCTTCCTTTAATATATGTAGTTACCCTACCTGATTGTTTTTATTCAATATTTAATTATTGGTGTAAAAGGAAATTTATTTTTAAAAAAATACATGTATCATGCATATGTTTGTTTTAAAATATAACAATGAAAAAAATGTATTTTAAAAATTATATATTGAGATTTCGTTTGAGAAAAAAAAGAAAAAAATAATAATCTAAAAAAAAAACATTAAATTTCTTTTGGGAGGTGGGCATAGCCCAACCCCCTTGGGACCCCACACGGTGGCCCTAGGGTCGTGCGCAGCCCCAAGGGTACTATCATGCACAGCCCCATGAGGGACAGATACAACAACCCCAAAGGGTACTGTCGTGCGCAACCCCAAGTGAGACTGCCACGATAGCCCCAAGGGTATTATCGTGCGCAGTCCTTGGGACTGCCATGACAGTACCTTTGGGTACGCCAGGCATAGGGGGTACAGTGGGCCCCTCCACTGCAGTTTTCAATTTTAATAAATTTTTATTTTATAAAAGGAAAAAAAATTATTTATTTTGTTTTTGTTTCTTTTAAAAAAAGGATAAACTATGTTATTTTGGGAACTAATATAGTTTTGTTTTATTAATATTGTGTAATTTTGCATGTGAATAAATGTGTTTTATTTTTATTTATATGCACGTGTTTATTTATTTGCATGCATATGGGATATTTAATTAAGGAATTTGTATTTTTGCAAGTTTTAATTTGGAAAAGTATTTATGTTTTAGTTTGAATGGAGTTTGGTTGGGTGAAACGTTTATGTAAAGATATTGATTATTTAATTAAATTTATTAGTTGAATTTGAGGGATTTTTTTAATATTGTGGTTTATATTTGAATTAAATCAATTTGGTATATCTTAGACTATAAAATTATATTGATTTAGTAATTTTAATGCCTCAGATCAATTAATTTCGTAGATGTTATAAATTAATTTGTAGAGTTAGAATTTAATTGTCTTTTATATAATTATAGTCTATTAGTAATTATTAGATAAATTAATTTTCATGATGGGAATTACAAATTAGTTTATCAAATTAAATTCTATTATTGTCTTTTATTGCCTTGTGTGATTTGGGATTTAGAGGGAATTAGTATGTCAGCCCAGTAGGACTGTTGTTTGTTTGTTTTGCATACTTGGATGGAATTGATCAATGAAACCCAACCTTTATGGAGATTTGTGTTATGGGATTTTGTATTTTGTGTTCCTATCACTTCATGGAACTAACTATTGAGTTTTTGAGAATTTGTTGACTTAGAGTCATGATTCGAGATTGTTAAACCTAGGGTAGGTTCTCTAGGTGTTAGAAGGGAAGTGGCTTACTTTGGAGGCGTCAGAGCCCAGAAGTGGCTACCTAGGTATTCTTAGTAGGTTACTTAATCAAGTGATAACATTGAATTAAATGGGGATTAAAATAATTTAATAAGATAATGGTTCCTCACCCATGCCTTGAGTCCTAATATAGGCTAAGGATGGGAGTGGGAGAAGATGCTTTCCCGTCCACTAGTGATGGTGAGTCTGGCATAGTTAGTTGTTCCTTGTCTACATGAGAGGACTATTGATCCACATAGAGTTGTTCCTTGTCTACATGAGAGGACTATTGATCCACATAGAGTTGTTCCTTGTCTACATGAGAGGACTATTGATCCACATAGAGTCACTAGGGTCCGGAGTCTAATGAGGCTACCAGGTGACCTTGGAGTTGACTCATGTGATGACACTTCCCTGATTTCATTCTAGGTTTCCTACATGTGTTGATTGCCTCTGAGATTATTATGTGTACCTTGTACTTATGATTTGTACCTTGAGATAGGATCTTCTAGGATCCTTACTTAGTCTACCTAATTATTTGGTATTGTTATCCATTTTGGATTTGATGTTATCTCGTTAGCACAGTGGGATTGGAACCACAGGTTTCCACGAGGTCAAGTGGTAGTGATTCTTTTACCATTTGAGACTCTGACATCCTTGTACCAGTGTTGGATGATCCTAGTTGTAGTTACTCCCTTTCCTATCTTCTTGGAGTTCTATTATTGATTAAACATTTCTCTTTTGTAATTGTAATTTATTGTAATCACATACCCTATGATATGTACAGTGGATGTTTGATGAGTATGTGTATTTTATTATTCAGATGTAACTTATGATGTATTATGTAAATTCTTAGTTGTTATTGTATTCGTAGTTTCTATGTCAAGGAACCCTTGGGATGTGTAATCTACCTTTGGAGATTATATTTATGATGTATGTTTATGTTCTTATGGACTTCATGTTTTACTTCCACTTGTTTATTCATCATTGTTTGTAAACATTTAAGAAAAGAATATTATGCAAACTTAGTAACATGTTTTAGGTTAATATCTCCTAGGTTCCCTGGTGGGGGCATTAGAGAGAGAGAGAGAGAGAGAGATGCATGTATACAAATATATATACATATATTTATATAAATATATGTATATATAACTATAGATATGCATAGATACATACATAAACACATATTATATATATATTTCTATATATAGGAGTAGTAAATGCTAAGTTTACAAGCATACATTTTTATGTCTTCATAACCCGTGCAAGTTTTGTAAAACTCAAAATGATGGTTTTAGTTCTATATAACTTGCACAGGTTATGTAAAACTTTGAATGGTACTTTTTCTTTTTCAAAACCCAAGTGGGTTATTTTTCACATCAAAACCCGTACGGGTTTTGGCTTGGTAAGAGGGTTGGAAAATGATCCTAAGGCTTGCAAGCCCATTTTCTCTCCATTTTCATCCCTTAACATGTTTTTTCATCTTCCAACATGATTTCTTGACTTTTTCATCAACAAGTTTACAAATGATCAAGTGGGTATCTCTAAAATTACCACCATAATCTCACACGTCTTCTCATCTTTCTAACCATATAAGTTTTTCAATTTTGGGACAACATTAACATAGTGGAATTTAATTTTCTTTACTGGTGTCTTGAAAAGCCTCATAGATATATGTCTACCATTTTTTTAATAACTTTTGATCTACTTGACCAATTGCAAAAAACAATTACATATTATTGTTCTACACTTGAATCTATACACTTTTAATAAAAGAAAATTGCATTTTCAATTATTTTGATGCAAATTATGCCAAGAGCACGAACGGGTACCAGATTTTTAGGATGTGGTCACTTCAAAAAAATATTTAAAAAAAGTACTCAACAGAAAATTACAAAAAATATACACAACTTATAGATCTCACTCTTACTTACCATCCTACCAAATGGTTTTTCAAAATACTAAGTCTAACTATATCTTTTGTTGAGCGCATGGAAATGGCTATGTTATATTTTTCTAAAAATGTCAGGAATAGTTTTTCATGCACAGAGGGTTTGACCCTCTTAATATTATCCATTTTTATAAAAAAAAAATAGTATTTTAAAAACTAGATTCAAAGTAATACAATTCTTATTCTTTACACAACTTCTATTTTTGAGTGCAAGACCCTCCAATTTCTCTTTGAAGTTCAAGTTTACCCAATTTCAGAAAAAAAAAAAAAAAAAAAAAAAGGTGGCCACTCATACCCCCCGTTTTGCACACCATCTTGGTGAACTTACCCATTCAATGCATAGGAAGCCATGTGCAAAGGAGTGTTCATCTTCTCTCACCTGCAATGAATGATAGGTTGAATGTGTTCAGTATAGAATGCTAGAGTGGGGTCCCTCTCATGCACAACAGCCTTCATCTGGCCAAGCATGGAATCAATGCACTCATAAACCTCTCCAAAGGTAGGTGCATTCCTATCACCATATTTGATGACCTCAAAAACTGGAGTAATGATGGAGACTATGTATTTTGCATCAATCCAAAACTAATCACTCTTCAATGTCTCCTTCACCCTATTCCCCTACTCTATTTTGGACTTAGCCCACCAATTCCATTCTTGTGTAATAACCATGAGTTGTTGTGGCTCTTGCAACTCAACCATTCTCTCCAAGAGAATTAAATACGATGTATATCTGGTCTCAACTAGTTTTAGGAACTCCTTCTTCATGAAGCCCCTGAAGAGTGCATGTGAAGTGTGGTGATTGTAGATAAACATCTACACCTCTCTTGCATCATTAACCACTTGTTTAAAGAAGTCAATTTTTCCCATGTCCTTGAGTGCATTGTTCATGGAATGCACACAACATGGAGTCCACCAAATATTTCTATAGGCTGCCTCAACAAGCCTCCCTACATCTTTGCACACATGTGATCTATTTGTCACTATTTGGACCACATTTTGTGGCCCAACCTCCTCAATGGAATCTCTAAGAATGTGCAACTAAAAATTAGCATCTTTACGATGCCCTGAACAATCATATGCCCTTAGAAAGTATGGGCCCTCAGTGCATGTGACCATGATGTTGATGAGTGGATGATGTCTAATGTCCATCCACCCAGCCAGCATGTCTTCATCGGCTCCATCAAAACCCTGATCTTGTTATACTGCCTATCCAAGATCGTGGTCCTCAATTTGTGCTCACCTAGTGGCACAAATGATGGCCCTCCCTCTTTTTCCACCAACAACATCATCTCCCTATAATAAGGAGATTGAATTACATGCAATGGGATGCCATTGGAAAAGAAGAATGTAACAATGGCATCGTCTAACTGATCCTTTGTGTGCATGTTAAACAAATCAGCAATGGGGTTAGTAGTAGAACTTCATGTCTTTTGTTTCCCCCTATTGTTATCCCATGTTGAACTTTGAATGGATGAAGGAATAGAAGTTGAATCTGATAAAGTCCCTCATCTCTAATGCAAGATACGTGTAGAAGTATCTCGCTTCCCCTGTAACTGTTGAATAGCCTGAACATTTTTCCTACCAGCTAAAGATTTAGGCACTGGAACTACACTATCATCATGAATGCCCCACAATTTGTTTATTTTAATTCTACATTTCACATTTTTAGCATCTGCCAGGAATTTGCATGAACTCACACCAAATACAGTCCAAAAGAGAAGGTGTAAATTAACTCTAGTAATGTTTCCAAACCATTCTACGCCACAAAAATTATATTTCCATTTCTGTGTGCCACCACTTGTAGTCGTACGGAGTGAAACTTTGGTTGCAAAATGTTTTAGAGGGGACTTTGGATCAAAAGGACCCCTAGAAAACTGTGTCAAAGTCTCAGAGGGGCAATCAATAGAAGGTATTCCTGGTGCAACATAAGCAGGTTGAGATTGGGCTTCTGGATCATCCCCATGCTCACTTCCCTCGTGCTCGGGCTCATACTCAAATATACTTGCACTTCCCTCATGCAATTCCATGTCTTCTCCACTTTCACTAGAGGCCATTTAGATACTACATTTCACAAAATGATAAGTTTCAGCCTAGTTTAGAAATTGAAATAAGTTTCAGCCTAACTTAATAACAAAAAAATTTACATAATGCATTCAAACTTTCAACATTCAAACATTTAGATTTATGAATCATGATTTATCATTTTTATTTTTTTAAATATTGAACAACAATACATTCAAATAATCAAAGTTCAAACAAAAAGTTACAAAAATAAAAATAAACTATCAACAAGAATGAAGAATATGAAACTCAAAAAATGCATTCAACTTTCAACATTTAGTTTTACAAAAATTTAAAAACACTTACAAAAATGAAAATTTGAAAATAAAATTATAAAACAAAGAAAATATTGTAAAAATCCTACCTTGTGCTTGATGAATCACTTGGAAAATAGAATCTTCTTTGCAATCATTGGCAAAATCACTCTCCAAGCTTTTTCAAACTCTTTTTCTCACCTTCCTCTTAGTTGTTGCAAAAATATAAATGCCAAATGAAGTATATGGGCCTTATGAACGCTTAGAGGGCCCTATATGGGACTCACATCCTTTTAGGTTTCCTTAGGAACCAACTCAAAATAAATAAAATTTTAAAAAAAATTAAAAAGCAACTTTTTGGGTTGTCACGACTGGTCGCATCCCGGGTGCAGTCAAAGGACATCGGGGCATTCCCCAAGCACCATCCCCCACACCCATGTCTCAGAGCACCCAAGTAGTGTGGGGATAGGTGTGGTTGTGGTGCAGAGGCCCACGACCTGTGGTGGGGGTGCTCGGGTGCGTGAGTACCCGTCTCAGGGACATCCCCGCACCCGATACTCCTAGGTTTTATCATGGATGTGTGTCATCGGGTTTCACTGCATAAAACCATTCACTGGCTAGGGAAAGTATGGGCCTTCGTGGAACAAAAAATTTTAGCCATGTGATATGATTATAAATAACTACCACCTGGCGACTGTCTTGATGTTAGATTTTAGATATGATGGATGAAGAATTTTTATGTACAAGTACTTGCAGTCAAACAACCACTCTCCATCATACACCTTTGTGGCCCCTTGAAAATAACCAGTCATTTTTATCATCTACCTCAAGTATTTGTGAACTATTTGTTTGAAAGAATTTAGATTGGGTGTCTAGTTTTAAATTGAATTTTACTTGATAAAAATCAGAAATTCCATCATTGCCAATAGTATTATCAATTAAAAAATTATCATTCATCAATTTAGCCAACTTATCCTCTTCGAATACCTACTCATCCATAGTTTCAATTTCAAACAAAGAATCATTAGCAAAAACCTAACCCTTTTCATTTTTCATGTGCATTATTATATTGTCATTATTTTCAAGAACACACTCTTCTAGTTCATTTCCATCATGTGGAGGGGATAAATTATTGTTGGTTGATTCAAGATCAAAAAACTCAAAAATTGGATTGTCCTTGATCTTGAAATCTTCACTGAATTCTGTAGGTAAATATAATGCATTCGCACTACTCTAAGTAATTTTATTATCAAGTTTTCCCAATTGCTTCCCCACTTCTGTAACTTCAATCATGGTTTCATCTTGACGCACAAAAGAAGCATTAAAATTCAAAGATTCTTTTTTGCAAATCATAAGATAGATCATTCTTGGGGCATATAGCTAAAAATGATGGTTTCTAGCTATTAATTTCTACTATCATGGGATCAAAGTTTATTGAAACCACATCTATTTTATCATAAACATAATCTTCATTGAGAACACCAGTGGATTGAAAACAAAAATTATGCATTCCTTTAGTTGACTCAACCAAGCTTCTTTCACGTGCATGTATTTCTTTTCTTATTATTCTATTTACTTCATTTTTTTATCAAGAGATTCCAACAATGGTAGATTCATACCACTTTTGATGTTACCATAGTTGTGGGTAAATGCCTCTTTTCCTATCTCAGTGATATGACTATCTTCATCTAACAATGCCTCTTTCCTAACAGGAATACATGCCTTCTCTTTTTTTCTTCTTTTGCATGCATGACAAAAAAAATTCAAGCTCTTCATTTTCAACTTTGTATAAGCTTTCTCTTTGTTGTTGATTATGACCCCAAGGCATTGATGATTCTACTTATATTGGTATAAAATCTTGTTCCCCGAGAACCAAGAAATTGTAAGACACTGGTTCTTTATTTTTTATTTTCCTTTCAATCTTTTTGTTGTAACCGGAATCTTTTGTTCAAAATTATTGAGGTGGTAATATCCTTGATGCGCACATTTCAATAGTAGAGAAGATCGGTGATCTTCAAAGGGATTTAACTTATCTCTTTCAGCCTCATAAATTCTCCCTTTGAAGGCATTCCAAAATATTGGAGCATTTGATCGTCTTCATCATTTAACTCTTCAATAGTATGTTTTTTTTTTAACTATTTTTTTGGACTGTACTTCTTGTTCACTTAAAACTGAAAAAATTATGAGAACAAAAAGAAACTAAAACTATTGGAGGATCATCATCAGAAGCTAATAATTCCTCTTTAAGGTGAGATATTCTCTTCTTAAGTGCTTGCAATAAATGTTTTCTTTCTTCCAACTCTTTCAGCTTGTGAAATTTGGTGCAAAGACTCGACCATAAAAGTGTAGATGCGTGATCATCTTCCATACTCTTCTTAGTTCTTACAACTTCAGGAATGCTTTCCTTGCAGCAATCCCAAAAATCATGCAACACTTTGTCATCCATTTCAAGAATCTCCATGACAGTAGGGTCGACTCTTCTCCCTTTTCATCTAACTTTTTTATTGTGCATAATGGTTTAACAGAGTCACCAATATACACACAAAGATGTCTTCAAAATCTAAGGAAAGAAAGCGTTGATCTTTTATTTCCAAGTCCCCAACGAAGTCGCCAAAAGGGACCTATGGGTTTTCCTAGATTCTTTTTTTTTTTTTGAATAAGGTAAAAATAGGTTTTGAATGGGCCCCGAAACCATATACATACAATTTTTGAAGGGAACTGTAACCCTAGGAAAGATAGGAGGAATTAGCTTAGATCTAAATGAAACAGCTGGGGGAAAAGGAAAAAACCTTATAGCACCCCCCCAGCACATAATACCAGTGGACCTATCAGTAGCACATATCCAGCAAAACAACAGCAGCCACTAAAGATAAACAAAAATGCTCAAGCTGCTAAATCCAAATGTGTAAAGCCAACGCTTTACAACAACACCCAACCTAAGATTTTCCTTTGCCTCCCTTCTTTTGGGAACGGAGAGTCATATCAAAATGTAGAGGGGACTTTTTATTATGTTTACCTATTACAACAGTCCATCCCTCCTCCACCAAATATGCTTTTTCCTAGATTCTTTATTTATTAAGTTTTTGTTTTTTTTGAGTATTTTGGAGGTCCATTAATGATGGTGGCCTCCATGATTGGTTGTTGGTCCAAGTTGGAATTTTATGAAAATTGGATTTTGATAGTTTTAGCATGATATCATATTGTGGTGTAATGAAATTATATGTGTAAATTTTCAAATTGGGTTGATTCAAATCCAATTCCATTCTTTTGAGACCATATGGCCATTTTGTGAATAGTGGCATTGAGATGCATTGTTTGTGTTAAACTCTTGAGATTTTCATTTGTATTGGTATTATTTAGGAAAGTTTCTTTATGGGATTATGATGGATCAATTCTCTTGGTATTGAGACCAGTTGAGTATGAAACATTTTTGGTTGAAAATTGTATTTGTGAATGAGAAAATTGATGTATTGAGATGATTTACATTGGGTTCTTGGAAAGTGAATTGTGGCATTATGTTATTTATTTCCTCATTTGATCGAATGGGATGAACCTAGGTCTAGGTACTAAAGTGGGTTTAGGGAGTGGCTCTCTCTCACATCCCTAGCCCACAAGTGGTACACTTGGCAATCACATTTGGAGAGTTATGTAATTAAGTGATAACATAATAATAAAATTAGGTTAAAACACTAATAAGATAATTGGATTTCTCAAGCTCTCAATAAGCACTATCATGAGGCTATGGGTGACTTGAGAAGGCATACCCATCATGGAGTGATAGGACTCTTCCAAGGGACATGCCTAGCCATATAGTGATTAGACTTGTATGATTTTCATTCTCATCCATATGATATAATGCTTGATTTCATGAAGTGCATCCTCATGAGCACACATGATGAAAATCCTCATACTTATCCCTCTAGTACCTAGGTCCTAGTAGATCGAGTATCACTCTATGAATTTATTATTTCTCAGGCATTTTAATTATTATATTGTGACATGTTAGATGGAAATTATGATGTCGCTCCTTTTAGTGGCTCCTTGTCCTTATTGTTTTTATTTGAGGATGTAACTTTTTTCTTTTTTGATGAATATTGTTTCTTGGGATCCTTTATTTCTTATTGTTTCTCTATCGTATGGTGAGTTTTTGGTGTTGGCACCTCTTTTTTCATGTTTTGAATGTGGTATTCATGTTGAGTGTTTACTCCATGTGGGCATTTTCTAAACCTTATCCTTGTACATCTTCTTTGTATGACTATTTAGATCATGTGACTATCTCCACAAGCATATTGGGGTGTACTTGAGGGTTCCACATTGTTGGGTGGAATTGCAAACCATCATTGAGGACTAGTGGACTTGGTTTAAGATTGACCTTGGAGAGTTTCTTTGCATTCCTTCCTTATGTTCTTATTTATCTTCTCATTCTTCTAAGTTAAAATAAAAAATGTACTTGATCAAGAATTATAACTTCAAATATTCATAAATTGACACTCTAAGGTGGAGAATGATGTACTTTCAACATATTGTCTTAGTAAATGTTACTATTTGCAGGTTTAACTTTGCATATTGTAGGATTTTGTGTAGTTTAGTGATTTTGACCACGATTCAGAACCTCCACCTCTATCGTATTAGTGCATATGATTTTAGATCAATACCTCGATTGAATTGGAATATTTTTGTAGATTATAAACTTTTATAAATTGTACCTCTACCTATATTTTAGCACATTTGCCTATAGTACAGTTAAGAGAGAATTTTGGGACCTCAAAGAGTATGTTTGAGTCTGTTCCAATTGTGTTGCAAAGCTAAGAGAGTTACATAACCCTTGGGAGAGGTTTAGGAAGTTTTAGAGTTAGTTTGTATGGTGGTTAAGGCATTAGAGTGAAAGTGTATTTTTTATGGAGCTCATCCATGATGCCTAAGACCTAAGAAATGGTCTTTATTTATAAGTTAAGTTATAAGGCTTCAAGGAGGGTTTTGGGTGAGTCTAAGCACCCTATTTACATTTAATAGGGTGTTAGATGAACTTTTCCTTCAAATTTTTGAGTTTTTTGGTTTTAGGCTTGTGCTTGTGTAGTAGCTTATAGAGACAGTATGACCTAGTCTTGAGGTTTGAGCATTAGAACTTTGCATATTATATGTGAATGACTAATTTTTCAAAAAAGATTAAATTCCATTCTATTTTATGTTTGTAAATCTCTTATCCTTGAGGTTTCCTTGGTGGGACATCATAAAGAAACTTGTGTATGCATATTATGCTCATTGAATTGGAAAATATTTGAATGAATTCATAAGTAACATATACACAATAACATGCAACATAAGACAAGAATGATTGCATATGAAACTAATACCATAGTGGGAGCCGTAGGTCTAAGAAACACTTAATTATTGTACTCACACATGCACAAAGATGCTACAACCTAATCTCATGTGTGTTTTGCATTCCTTTCAATCTCCACATCTTTAGTTTATCAAATATATTTGTGAGACTTAATGATCGTCTTGTAGATTTTTTGTTATAAAACATTCCTGATGAAAATTTCCAAAGGTTCATGTAGCTCCACACAATCTAGATAAATCATTGTTGTTGTAACTATAGGTCATAGAGATGTAAAGGACAATACCACAACCATATGAAAAACTTCTATGACTAAAAGATGAGTTCATGGTCATATGAAAAAGATTATTATAAAGAGGATGGGATTGTATGAAATTGCATCTCAAATAAATAGAATTTATCTAATGCAACCTCCAAATTTTCTCTCTTGAATCTATCCCCTTCTTGTTTCTATTTCTATGAGAAATCTCTTATAATTTATTTAATTTAGAATATAGAACTTATGTTAAATTTCATTATTTTTTGAATATCTTCTTAAAAAACAAACTTATTAAAGATAAAATTATTATAAGAGTCAAACGTGCACAAGCCTTGCGCTTTTACCCTTTATACTCTATAACTTTATATGGGCATCCTTGGTACATTGTCCTAAGTTATATGATTTTGATAAATTTGTTGTCCATCAACCCTAGACTTAAATTGATATTGTAAGGTAGCATTCTCCTTTTCTTTTATTGTTTTTAACTTTTATATTTTCATGTTCTCTACTAAGATCAAAATTATGAGTGTTATTTTATCCTACGCCAAATCTACATGTGAAGAATTGAATTGATTATTCAATTTTTAAATGTTCCCTAGGCCACATATAAGCTCCCTCCAAGTAGTTTTTATATGTCTTTTCCCATGATAAGGCTTTCAAATTATGCATAAAATAAGTATAAATGGGAATCACCCCTTAATCCATTTCATAATGGTAATCCATCATAAAAACATATCTTCACAGATATAAAAGTTATTGGCCTACATGGCCTTATTTCAATTTTTGTTTATATCACATATATTGCTATGTTTTACTTTAGTTGTTTATGTTGGTTAGGCCTTGTGTGGCATGTTCTAAAGACTTTTATTAGTACTTTGTTTACTATGGTTAATTATCCTAGAAGTAGTTTGTTTAGTATAATTGATGTTGCTAGTAATAGGAAATGTAGGCTTAATAGCAGATACTCTGTTGGTTGTGCTATGAGATACTTTGTTGGTTGTGCTATGAGATACTATGTTGGTTGTGCTATGTGGAAGTTATTGTGATTTTTTTTTATATTGGGTCTGTGTGCTGATAGTGTCAATCTACTGACTTTCACCCTCTAGAATTTGTTCTACAAGGAAAGTACCCTTGTTTTGTTGCTTCTAATATCAAAAAAATATCTTCAATGCCTATTTATTAAAAGAATCATGAATTAGTCACTATTCAATTTTTTGAATCAAGCACATTGGTCCTCTCATTAATAAAAATTGTGAAACACTAGCTCTTGCACTAAGTCATTTAAGCATTTAAATGTTTCCCATGATTCAAATTGGTGCAATATTTAAGTGCTTAATTTGAAGATACTTTGTACTTAGTTCAACTTTTACAAATAATTAAGATGACATTTGTGTTATATAATATAAAAAATGTAAATCGCATTGTGCCTTATCATCATTGCATATGATTTGTTTATGTCTCAACATTTATCATTGATCGGATTGGCTAGCAACTAGCACTTGTACTCATAAGAGGTTTAATGGATAGACTAGTAGGGAATTAGAATAAAATGTAATTGAAGATTCACTGTGAAAATGAAGTTAAAAATACCTATTAAGATAAAGTATTAGTTTGTGATTGCAATGTAAATGTCCTAATTTCATAGGTATTCTATACCAAACATCATTGATGAATTGATCTAGAAAATTTAGGAGCTTGGTGTGCTTGTCTATAATTTATGTGGTGATTAATGAAATAGGAAGAGAAATCATGATTATGGACAATAATGCATGCATTAACGAAAAAATCTTGTGAAGGTGGAAATTGTATACACCTAAAAATGGTCATCTAGACTATTAGCCCCTTGCTAGCATTTTTGCTAAAATCATCAATTGCTTATTCTTGATCAAATCCTAGTTCTGTCATTTATTCGATTATTTTATATGGGCTAACCATTTTATCCTAAGTCTTTATTTAATTAAAAGGAGTTTCCTCCTCTTTTAATTAAATAAAAAACCTCCCACTTTTCCTCTTATCCTAAGTTGCACAAATAAAGCATTATTCTTATTTTATAAAAAAAGGGAAAAAACACTTTTTTTCTCATATGGGCACAAAAGTCAACTCTTATTTTCTCATTGGAGGATATTTGTGCACATGGATTTCTCCTCTTTGATGCTCCACCATTGATTAAATCTTTTGCCTCTTAATCTTCATGGTCCATTCTTTCTCATTTCTTATAAAAGGAGAGCTCTCTTCTTCATTCTAGATCCCCAACTTTTTATACTAATGTTATGCTACAAGTTTTCTAGGTCACTTTGGAGCTTTTGAAGATTTGGAGCATTCTTGGCTTTTGCATCTACATGCTATCATAGTTTCATTTCTTGCATTATCATAGCATTCATAGCTTCATATTTAGCTTAGTTTCTTTTATGCTTTAGATTACTTCATCTAGCTTAATTAGGAGGCTTTGTAATACTTGTTCTTTCATTTCTATAGTTTAGCTTGCATTGCATTTCCATTTGGATTCTTGAGGATATTGGCATTCTTGCCCTTGTCTTCATTTGAATCTCCCATTGCATGGTTTACTAGCAAGGTTATTGGCTTAATAGCTCTAGCTGAGAGCATTCTTAAACACCCTTGCACTCCATGCCTAGGGAGCTCTAAATCGATTTCTCAAGGTTTCCAATCTATGGATTCTCTTGGAAGCAATGATTTAGAGAAGTGCACATCTTAGTGTGTACAGAAATTAAATACAAAGAAATCGGTGTGTTCAAACCCATGATATTTTTTGAGCTATCTCTTCTAGTTGCCACCATGGTAGATTCCAAAAGGTCATTAGACTTTAAGAACTATTGCATTTGTGTGACAACCAAATGGATATAGTTTATTGGATCCACTATATACAATTCAAGCATAAACATTGGAATCAAAATTGTCCAAAATTAAAAATTTAGTAGAAATACTTGAAAGGAAAAACTCAATGAAATTATTTTAGAAGTCTTTAGAGAGTCCAACCTTACCTGTAGATATTAATGTGTTATTTCTTTGATACTTATGATTAAAAATATATATTCTAATAAGTTCATACACAACAATAGAAATAGCATTGCAGGTAAGCTCGAAAAAATCATTGAGTGATACACATGTGACAACATATGAACAATAATTTGAATATTATCTAGACCAAACTTGTTTTCATCAAGTGATAGATGATAATATATAGTCATGGATATTTTGTATGGTAAAATCATCAAAAGATGAATTAGAGCAGCAAAAAAATGTCCCTTGCATCTTGAGAAACAAAAACAACATTTTTAAAATAGTTTGTGTTAGCATGCATGACTTACAATTGCCCATTTTGTGGGCATAAAAGAAACTTTTTTTAGGGCATATTTGTGTATCCATGATAGTTCTTATAGCCAAGAGCACATATGACAAAAGATGCAGTTTAAAAAAACAATCATTTTCAATCTAATAAGAGCTTTTCTTTATTTACTATTTAATCTATCATTGACCTTATATATAATGAATTAAGATGTTTATCAAATTCAAAAATCATTTAAAAAATTCTAAGTCAGAAGAAATAGAATATTTTTTCTACATACACCATACTATAATTTTACAAACATAATAATGAGGGAAAAACACTAACTTGGTTGAATATTGGGTATGTGCACCAAGATGGTGAACAAAAAAGTGGTCACTCACCTATAGAAACCTAAAAACGTAGGTAATGTGTTCGGGTTATTTAACTATTTAAGAGATTTTTTGTTGCTCTAATTCATCTTTTGATGATTTTACAAACACATTACCTACATTTTTAGGTTTCTATAGGCGAGTGGTCACTTTTTTATTCACCATCTTGGTGCACATACCCAATGTTCAACTAGGTTAGTGTTTTTTCCTCATTATTATGTTCCTAAAAAATATAACATGGTATATGTAGAAAAAAAAAATTGTTTCTTACAACTTGGAATTTTTAAAATGATTTTCAAATCTAATAAAAAATGTGATTCATTTATATATAAGGTCATTGGTAGATTAAATAATATATGAAGAAAATTTCTTATCAAGTTAAAATAGAATTTTCAATTTAAACAACTTTTGTCATATGTGCTCTTGGCTATAAGAACTATCAATACTCTATTTCTTATGACTTTGAGTTTTTTAAATGATTTTCAAATCTGATAAAAATATTGATTCATTTATATATAAGGTCATTGATAGATTAAATAGTAAATGAAGAAAAGCTCTTATCATGTTGAATTAGAATTTTCAATTTAAACTACATATTTTGTCATATGTCCTCTTGGCTACAAGAACTATCATGGATACACAAATAATGAGTAATCTGGATTATGCATATGCT